>JBBPTO010001431.1:0-15818 GCA_038094155.1 Pulveroboletus cf. aberrans
TAGCTGTACCCTGGGTGAAATAGGTACTTTGTGATGTCATTCTTCAATTGCTTCGACAGCGGCTCCTTCCTTCGACGACAGATGATCCGCGGACCCTTTTCATTTTCTCTGTGCTAGACGATTTCATTCGAGACAACCTTGAATATGGAACATCCGCTAGCAACTACTACAACAAAATAACGAGAATTACATCTAATGTCTTTCCCCAACTTTTACCGACGAGATGTACAATTACCCGCGGTCACGGCATTGCTAGGCCTGCTCGCGGTCTTTTAGCCCGTTCGATATTTGAACTTTGAACTGACACTTACATTGATTCTGGCAAATTACCACCTGACTGCCTGGGTCGTTAATCCTCTTACCGATTCATACAATGGCAAGCCCGGAAAGCGCCCTTCTTGGTCTAAACCTTCAGTCAACCAACCCCGTTTCGGGGGCAAACGGGGAGGTATGAGGAACATTCACTCGGATTCTGCCCTAGAATATTCAACAGCACGACTCAAAAAAGGGACGTCCAGATGACGAAGTTCGGATTTACAGATGGGTATCTTCCTCCATGTATATCTGAAGGGGAGCAGACCGCATCCCAGAGACTCGTCAGGTGCCAATCGGAAAGAAAGCTAACCGAATTCGCCTATTGCGGACTGAACTTGGTGTAGAAAAGCTTACAAAGGTCACGGTGATGGCCACGTTGCGACTCACTTCCCTTTTCCTCCCCATAATTCCACCTCGCTGAAGATGGTTCTCGTAATCTTTCCTCGGCCAATCAAGGTTGGGATCGTCGAACTCGGGGCGCCTAGCAGCAACGGCGTTGGGGTTGGATGGAAGTTCTGTTTGCTTGCCAAAGCCTGGTTTCGAGCAGACTGCTCCTCCTCATCGTCCACGAGGTCCACATGAACTTGGCCCCGCCGTCTTCGATTAAGGAGGCCCTTCAAGATCGAAACCTGACCTGGACGTGATCGCTATTCCCGTCGACCGGGTACACTGTCGCTATCTTTGATTTCGCCCACGCACTCGATATCTTCGGAATCTTCCTGCGGAGTGCCAGTGCGATCCATGATTCATTGGAAATGCCGCGATACTAGATGACGTGTTCAGTTCCTCCCTTCCGTTCCTAACGCCGCTTTGCAGTCCGATGACCGGGTATCCCAAGTCACTGCTTTTCATGTTGGTCTCGACGCATCAAAGGCTGGATACGCCGTATCATGTGAATGGTGACCTGGCATCAACGAAGACAAGGAACAAGAGAGGCAGATGGCGGAATTTCGTATTTGAGAGAAGAAGGATCGTCGGAATCTGATCACACGACAATTTGGCCCGTTGGATGGCGCTGGAGGTGCGAATAAAAAAAGCTTGAACACCTACCTCAACGACACGGATCGCAATGTCAACTTATTGGGAAGGTTGGCAACGAGATCGAATGATGATCGATCGAAGCGGCAAAACTCACACTGCATTACAATACTTGCCAAGGAATCATTAAGGTGGCATCTGGCGTTTGCACAGGTATCTTGCTCGCCAGGTAACTTGGAACGATGACAGTGGATTGCAATACATTCGTAGATGCTTCTCATATCTACTACAACTGATCTTGATTATCCTCTGACTCTCACGAACTTCCGCTTGCCTTTTTGCATGCCCCCAAATCCAGGACCGCTTTGCCCCTGATCTTGTGCGTTCATCCCCGCTTTGATAGTTTCGATCAACACGCCTGTTGCAAGCGCTGGTGAGTATGGAGATACACGGCTTGCAAGTGGTGGTTCTGGCTGTGGAGGTGCGGGGAGACGGCTGGCTTTCTGTGGCAATACAGGCGGCACGCTCGTGCCGCCCTTTAGTTTCGCCGGTTGTTTACCCTTGTTGGACGTGGGCGGCTTGGTTATCGGGGCTGCAGAAGCGACGGAAATCGATACGGCGGTATACGGTGGTCGAGGTATATTGTCAGGTTTTATCCGCTGTATTTGGAACGAGATCATCTCCAGCAGTTGCCTCTCTAACGTCGGGAAGGAAACCATCCATGTTGGTTCAGGGACAGGAATGACGGAGACGCACTGGTTTTGATAGCAGGATTGACCAGCCGCCCGTCCTTCTTCCACTGTACCCGCACGCGACCGGGGTTCTCCCAGTCGCGCGGATGGGATTTGTTCACCTCATGCAGCGCACCGAGGCCGAGACGATTGGTCGCGTCAGCAATGTCCTTGCTGAGGGGCCACCAGACACTCTTCTCACGGGCGATCCTGCGCTCGCCTCTGCCATAGGGCCGCTTCGCGTCGATGTAGATCGGGTATATGCACGTCCACCTGGGCCATGTGATGAGACGGGCAGATGGGAGAGGAAGAGATACAGACCTCTTGTACGGGGTGATGTCCGTGACCGTATTCGATGGGGGTTTGGGGGACGGGTCCAGGGGGGGCCGTGGACGGGAGGGCGAGGCGGGGCCGGGTGCTGGGTTGTCGGGATCGTCAGAGCTGTCTTCGTCGTCTGATACGCCGATCTCTTCGAGGAGTGCACCGCGTGCGTCTGAGAGGAGGGGACGGGACGGGAGCGGGAGGTCGGTGTCATCGTCAAACTCTTCTACGACGGCTGTGCGACGGGCCATGGTCGATGTCGATGTCGAGGCTGGATATTCCCACGGCATGTCTCTATGTCAGCCATTTGGTGCATGCGAGCCTTGCCCATCCGACGCGGTCTGTTCCCAACGCCCAGCGCTTCGTGCACACACTGACGCCTTGTCCAGCTACACGAGCCCTTCTGCCAGCCGTTTGGCAATCGACGTCTCGTGCACTGCTCCCCTAACCGAACAGAGCCCATCCCACCATACCCCGCTTCTTCCCCATTGCCCCCGCAGGTCCAGGGGGAAATCCCAGCGTGGGAGTCCTGTGGGCGTGTCATCGCGTACGAGCGAGCTGGCTTTTACGAGTTCATGGCCTGCAACGTCCTCTTTGCGGTGGTTGCATTGAGCATCGCGCTGCTACGCTCGAGAATGGTGGAGGCGAGGCAGGCACGCAGACTTGCAGCACGGATAGGTCTAGTCCGGAGCCCGTTGGTGGATGCACGATAAACATTAGATACGATATACCCCATAGGAAGAGGATGTTACGAACGTTCAACGAATCCGTGTTTTCTAGACTACATTAATTAATCAAGGCTACCCCGAAGCGAGCGAACTTCATCCATGTTCGGATCCCATTCAACTTGGTGCACAGTGCGGCGCTGATTGACTCGGCCTGCATTGCGACGGTGATGAAGATACCGATCAATTGAACTTCTCTTCAGGGGTGTTCTTACCACAAACCATACAGCTGGGCCTCGCGGACCCTGAACCGCATGTTCTCCTCACCACAGCCGTTCCACAATAGCGGCTATGGGCGGCGCTATCCGGAACTCACTGGGCTTGTTCCAAATCTGCCTGCCGCCCTGACAACACAATGTCCATGTGCCCAACAATGAAAGCCCCATCCTACAAAAGGGCTGCACCAACAAGGTTAGTCCTCTCCACCGTTCACGATCTTTCTTTCCTTCCCGTTCACTATTTCAGTGATGCTTTCTGCCGTGCTCTCCCTTTTATCTCTCCTGCCAATCGCACTGGCTGCTCCCACTTGCTCACTCAGACCCACCACTACAGTTGCTTCATCGCCGAGTCCGTCAACCATTTCTACCCCCTCGACAGGCAATGGTACAGGCACCAGTGGCAAGATATCCATGGCTTGGTATGCCGATTGGCATACCAACAACACCGTGTCGGACATCTCTTGGGCCAACTACACCCACATGGCTTTCTTCACGCAAGTGTTTTCCTTTTTATCGTTGCTTCCCAATTTGACCCCATGCGCACAGCGCGCAGCCCTCTTCGGCTGGTACCGTTGAGGTCATCATCAGTAACCCCTCCATGGTCGATCAGTTCACTGCCGCGGCCACGGCTAACGTGAGCTCGTTCTTGTGCTTTAACGGCTCTCGTTAACTTGTCAATTTTAGAATGTCAAACCTATCTTGACCGTTGGTGGTTGGACCGGTAGCATTTACTGGTCATCCTCGGTCGCCACCTCTCAAAATCGCAGCACTCTGGCCAACTCTCTTGCTCAGTATGCCTACCAACACGGTTTCACTGGTCTCGACTTCGAGTGTGTAGATCCTTTTTTTTCTATGACATACCACTCACTCCCTACTAGCTGGGAGTATCCCGGAAAACAGGGTATCGGCTGTAACGTCATTAGTCCTCAAGACAGCGCCAACTTCCTCTCTTTCATGCAGGAAATGCGTTCCGTTGCCCCCAATCTCACCCTCTCAGCAGCAACCAGCATCAAACCATGGGTGGACAGCACCGGTTCCCCCATGACCAATGTCTCGGCGTACGCGAGTGCTCTTGATTGGATTGGCAAGCTTCTCCTTTTCAGATCTTTCCCGTTCGCTAACATGCATTTTCAGAGATCATGAATTATGATGTCTATGGAACGTTCAGCACTGTCACTGGCCCCAACTCTCCTCTCAACGACTCTTGTGCTTCCACGAGTGCCCAGCAGGGTTCTGCCGTTTCTGCCGTTAATGCTTGGACCAGTGCTGGTTTCCCTGCCAATAAGATCGTACTTGGTGTGGCAGCCTACGGACACAGCTTCACCGTCACCCCGTCTACTGCTGTCACTGGAAACAGTACTGTCAACATCTACACTTCCTTTGATAAGACCAACATCCCAATCGGTGATTCTTGGGATCCTCCCAGTACTTCCGCTGATGTCTGTGGCAACGCTCCGGTTGGCAATGGCAACACCGGTATCTACAACTTTTGGGCGTTGATCGAGGGTGGATTCCTCACGCAGGACGGCACGGCTGCGTCTGGCATGAACAGCCTATTTGATCAATGCAGCCAGACGGTATGTCCCCGTTCGTTCATGCGAGAGGTGGTTGTGTCTGACGGGTCTTCTCTGTTAGCCGTTTGTCTACAACCCTTCTACCTCTGTCTTGGTCTCCTACGATGACCCCCAGTCGTTTAGTAAGGCTCACCGTCTCCATGTGATTTCATATCATTGACGCAATGCTTGCAGCCGCCAAGGGGCAATTTATCAAGCAGCAAGGTCTTGCTGGCTTTGCCATGTATGAAGAAGGCGGTGATTACAAGGGCATGCTTGTCAATGCCATTTCCGCGGCGATGGCCTAATGAACGATGACTCCCACGTTCACTCACACTTGCACACTCACTAATGGCGATCGACTCATTGACTTGACTTGACCGGAGAAGGCTTCGTACGCGGGTCGATCCCGCTTTGGTATCCTACCTTAACCTCGTCCGCCCAGGAGACGGACGAAAACTAACATTTCTACACACCGATGACCAGTTCCCCGGGATGGATCAGATTAGACCACATTGTACCGGATTACATACATACTATATTCACCCGATAGGCAATGCGTGACATGATTTCATGCCAATTTCATGGGATATTTTGGATGATTAGCAATGCCAGATGAGTCGCCAACTTTGACTTGTTCGACGGTTAATCCGACAACCCTGGCGGACATGACGACGCTATGGAAGATTCTGCGGGGTTCTGTCCGTTTGATTGAAAGTATGGCAAGAACCGCTTGATCACCGGATTGGCGTTTGTAGGACATCACGTGGGCGGTAGGATCACAAACACTTTGTTCGAACTTGGGGCAGATACCACGGACTCTTGCTAGTGATGAGTTGATGATGGGAGTTACATAAGTTACGAAACGAATATTGCCGATCGCCAATGCCGCAACAATTGCGCAGCCAGTGAGAGCGGCCCAAAAAGTGGGGTGTGTGAGATGACGATGCTTATTATTCCCAAAACTAAACTCGCGACGACCATCACGGTCGAGACTTACGGCCTACCGTCGATGTTTGTTTCGCGCGATTCAATTATCCCCAAATGACTATAAATATGATGCAAATGATACCATCTAAAAAACAGCAGGTAACCATATACGTATTCCCTTGATCTAGTACTCCCGTCGCTATCTCGCCCGCCGGTTCAGTCACGCTCATGTCGCTTGTCGTCATTTTTACTCTCACGTCACTAGTCGGTCCTTTTTATGTACGCTTGCCCTGCCTCCCTACTAGTTTGATATCTTACGTCGCTCATGTGCGATATATCCAGGACATTAATTAACATAGGCGCGCCAAAATCTGAAACCTAACGTGATATGAGTTGAAGGACATCCTCGGGGTATCGCGCATCAATATCAAGTCCCATTGCAAAGAGCACATGTGTGCATCGTTTTCCCAGAAGATATTGAACGCTCTATAGTCGATCAGGATGCTAAGTCATCACAATCTCACCATTCACCAGTCGAGAGGTACATGGAAGGAGTTGTGGAAATCCCAGAAGATGTGGAAGCTCAAGCGGAGGTAAGTGATAGAGCGGCCCAAGTCCTGCCGGCAGCTTCAATGCAATCGGTACAACAGATGAAAGGGAACGTGTGGAGCGTGTCGGGGTAAAATGGGAGTCCAGGCTACTTATGAGCACCAACAGTAACGCCGCGGAACTTGTGTCGTACAAGGTGAGATGACGGCGCTGGTCGCCGGTCTGCAGATGAATCATTACGATGATTCAATGAGCCAATGTCCGACTGAGATAAATCCAATTACGACCGCAGGTCTGAACAAATGCGTTGAAAACCACCTGTTAACATGTTCAATTTCCAGTGAATGAATACTTTTTATAAACGTCGAGTTGATGGCATGAAAATGAAATACGGGAACTACGATTAAAAAATCTGCCGACCTCCATAAGGTGTGGTTTGCAGCTCGAGTGACCTGGCATAGAATGTCGTGCGATCACTCGTCAAGTCGCAAGTTGATATGGAGATCTCCGAGTCGGCTCACGGTGATTGGCTGGGGTCGAATTGGTGTCCGCTACCTCGTTTTACAATGCTTGTCGACTTCCCTGTCGTGTAGACCGCCGAGTCTGACCTGAGGGAGATCTTCAATCATAAGTACTTGCTACAGGGGTGGTCGACTATGTTGCAAGTCAGCAAAATCAGCCATCGGGTTCACAGTCCAAAACACGACGACAAGAACCTTGAGCGTAATTCGATCGCTCGGTCATGTCGTGTTGCTCCAATGCTCTATAATGGATCGTCCCCTTTAGCCATTTGTCTACAAACCTTCAACACCTACTCTGGTTTCGTATGAAAACCCTCGGTCATTCGGTATATCTCTTCCCTTCACGGTGATTCAGTTCACTAAATGGTAACCGTCAATGGATCGTATATCAAGGAAATAAGTATTGCCGGCTTTACCAGGTACTCTGACGATGACCTTGGCCATTTCAACAAAAATGCGCAACAGCTCAGGTGTGTCCAGCCTTGTCTCGCTTATTTTTAATCATTGTTCCCTTACGATCAACGCAAGATTCCCATTACCTGTCGGCAGGTACATAGTCGTCTTTTACAAAACATTGACCCAACGGACTCGGATGTCTTCACAAGCGTTGCGTCTCTACCGGACGTGAATAAATATAATTGTACTTTATGTTTCTATCGTACGGCGAACTCATCGAATTCACGCCCACCTTCAGCATCCAGCGGATCACCGGACGTCGCCAATTTTCAACCCAGGAAATTGGGCCTTCAGGGGAACGTTACACATTATTCCTCGGCGGAGCGCTGAGTCTGGGCAGTACTGCGTCCGAATCAGTGTTTGCACCTGTATCGAATCCTCGGCCCGGGGGTTCTCATGGTCCGCCCACTCATCTGCAACGCGTAACGGAAACTCCATCCAACCCGATGGAGGATTTCGGATCTAGGACGGCTTCGGGATACCGCACGCGCGAATCCAGTCGCTTCAGCGACGGATTTACCAGCAAGTCCGGTTGGCGACACCATGCTCTTTACGGTGCTTCTTGTACTAGTGCAGGTGGGAGACGCAAACCTTGTCACGCCGGTCGGTGCGCGATCCAAATGGCCGTCCATCAGGATGGTCCAGCCGTCCCATCGGAAGCACCGGGCATGCTGGATCAGCGCTTGATGGCAAGCGACGACTGGGATTTTTTTCCCCGTTGTATGCGAGTGACAAGAATCTTCATGATCCACATGGCAGACCCTCGCCCGGCTTCTGCCAAAACGACTAAGATGACGAGATCAAGGCAAGTATTATATCGAGCAACGCCATCAGGTCGCTGCTTGAAACATTTAGGCTGCCACGCGGTGTCTGGTACGTAGGGCGAATTAACTCCTTGAAGAGCACGTCTTCGTGCTTATCAAGGGTCCAGCGTGTGAACGTCTCATTCCATAGGTCTGGTACTACGGCGGCTCGATCTCGTCGACGAATAGCGCAAAACTGTGCACGGACGACCGTCGGCCGCGGCGCAATTCTAGTAGTGGTACATTGGGATCCCTCACACGTTGCCAGTTTGCGACTCGCGATCGGGGTGGCAGAATCAGAACGAGGCGCATGCCAACTCGCACAGCCTTCATCGAAGATGGTGCTACCTACCTGCTTCGACGTGATGAATGAGCATGGCCGTTGTGCTGACGCAACGTGTTATCCAGAGCAAGCCATAGAACTATGGTCTCATTGGGGTGAGATCTCCGATGACGTAGAGTAGACTGACAGATCAATGCCGAAGGGAACATAGAGAAACATGAGGAACGATGTGGAGGGATATCGACGATAGCAAATGATGTATCTAGAAAATGCGGCATGAGGCAGACAATAAACAATGGACGATAATGAGACGACAATAACAGATGCAGCGACAGTAACGTGGACCCCGACCGAACTCAAGGAATCAAAGATGACATGGGATAATCGAAGAGAGAAATGTGCAAATACATGATTTTGGATCCTGCACTGCAGACAGGGAGATTGGAATGAAAGACGATCATTGCGAACCAGGAACAGGCCCATTGCTGAGCTCGTGGCCCACTTTGTGCACGAGTGCCGCCCCCAGGGGTCGTAGCACATTTTCCCAGATCTTGCGTCTGCGCCTTCCTTCAAAAACGCCAGCAGTTCGTTCACCGGTCTCGCCTTCGGGACCGAAAACAAATATCTTGCCACGCGAGTTGTCCCATGGTCTTTCCCCCCACGCGAAAGCGATCCAACGCGATTGGATGGCGTCTCGAACCCGTCCGTAAGACCATTCGTCGACCACTGGCTGAGGCCATCCTCCATGCGGTTGGGTGACACGACTGTTCTCAAACGCATCCTCATCCATCGTCTCAATATCGTCAAAGGTACGCGTGCGGGAAAGTATGTTTGCGATATCACCGTTGGATGATTCAGAAGAGGGCAGCGATGGAAGTGGTTCATCAGCCTCGAAAGCCATCGGCGAGGTAGTCGGAGAAAGAGGTAGGGGCACGTTGTCGAAGAGGTAAATGAGGTCAGCTGCATGGTGCGGAACGCCGCGAGTTGGGCCTTCTTGATCGAAAACGTAGCGCCACACAGAACGACCACTCTTTTTCGCTGCTTGGACAACGCACTCCGTAGGCCAAGCAATGCGAGCGTCCTCGACCAGTTCGAGCACCCGGTCGGAAAGCTCGTAGGTCGTGTGGGGAGCGATGTCGTAGGCATTGAGAAGCGCAGTGGCCTTGTTCAGGGATTGACAAATGGCACGAAGCCGACGAACGACACCAGACGCTGCCCAGCCGGATACTTGGGTGCTCCAAAGATCAGAGTCGCTGGCGCAGTCACCAACGATGAGTGGCTGGAGACCGGAAATGGCAGGCAGTGGAGCGGTGCGACCTTGTGGATGTGGACTTCTACTTTTGCTCTTACCCCTGCGTACCCCTAAACGAAGTGCAGCGACGGTGTGGTGAACGAACCCTTCGGTATCTTCGGTTTCCGGGGGCGGAAACAACGATTCTCGCCAGCCTGCACGGAAGAAGACACCATCATCTACAGCGCGTGTGGGACAGTGAATTTCTGCAAGTGCCTCTGCACGAACGTCCCGAAGCTGCTCCAGGGTAGAGACGCGTAGTGCAGATAGGGACCTTGAGAGAAGCCATCCTGCGGTAGCAATATCCGGCACGTTGTGCTCGACGATGGCGCTCTGAATGATGGCACGAACAAAGAGAGGATTAGACTTGTTGGAATTGGAATACAGATGGCCAATGATGTCCGCTGCACCAGAGCCGGAGCCGAAAATCGTCACGTTTGAAGGGTCACCACCAAATTCGGCGATGTACCGATTCACCCACTGGAGGGCACGGCGCTGATCACGTAGACCTGGGGGTGCGTGACAAACAGAAGGAGGGGGAAAAAAGATGGAACGAACCATAATTACCAACACCTTGGTCACCTACTGCACGGTTATCCTCAGCGATTTTCGGACTGGCGGCACAACCAAAGAAGCCCAAACGATAGCTAGATGACGTGGCTGTAAGCAAAAATTGACACGTAAAAGAGGAAGACATACTTGAAGGTGATGAGTATGATTGGTTTTCCGATACGAATACTTGAGGCAACGAGCTGGCCGCCGTCGTAGACCCAGCTGGAGCCACAGCCGTGATTGCCACCCCTGAGGAGCAAGTTAGATGAGTGCGTGCGAAAGGGAAGGAGAAAACTAACCCATGCACCCATACCATGACAGGTAATCGAGAAAGTGAGCTCTGATGAGGGGGAGCAGTAATGTTGAGATTCAGACATTCGAACTCGTCCTGCGCGAGGACTTGTCTGGGGATATCAGAGACGGGCAGTCCAATGAGCTCCTCTTCTAGGCTCCTTTGATTTGGTTGGGGACAGATAGGGCTGGTGCGAACGTGAGCGAGAGGGGATGAAGAAACAGAGGGATGGATACCCGAATTTGGTTGCATCGACCACGGGGGGGTAAGCAGAGTAGAGGATCGACTGGCGAAAACGCCCGGGCACAACAGCATATTTGATTCCACGAAACTGATGAACAGGGCGGTTCGGGGTAGAGACGGGGTGTCGTATACCATGGAAGGTGGTGTTGAGGGAGAGATGGTGGAAAACGACGTGCGAACGGTCGAGGATCATGATGAACCGGAGTGTGAGGCGGAGCAAACGCAAGCACGGTTAATGTACTTGGCTTGCGAGTGCTTGATCGATCCCATTAGGTCCGGAGATGGTAGAAATCCAAGCCTTTAGCTCAAAAGGGAAATTGTCCCCTACGATCAGTCACGTGACATACGGGGAAAGTCGGGTGGTTCATTGATTTGAATTAGTTCCGTCACGATCTAGAAGGGTTGCGAAATGACGTGTAACGAGGGTCACGAGGTCAACGGCGAACTCGACGGCCAGTGAGTGGGCCACTTACCAAGGGAATTTACCTCGGGCGCCTGGAGCAGCAAACCCGTCAGTGGCATCGCACATGAACCATACCTCGGAGGCGTGCTCAACAGCTTGGGATGGGTTCTGGCGCTACAGATTGTGGGTCAAAAAGCCGAAAAGGTTGTGTCCTGTACAACAGTGCTCTTATCGCTCCAAGCTCGATCGCCTTCTCACGCTCCCGTCCCATCAGCACTTCGCTCGGGTCCAGTGGGGCACACAGTAGAATGTTCCATCATCCCAGGTTATCATGTACATGATATTACGCACTTACCCCCAGTGAAGCTGTTGACCATACTCACCCTTCACAAAGCATGACAGCTCCAGGACAATCTGAGTCTCGGCCGCTATATCTCAAAGGTTCGGTGTCATTGTGGAAGCTTCTTAACCGTTATAGTCGTCGTTTGCATTCTCCATATACTCACCAATCAGCTCAGCGCTCTCCCGCTTTGGCTGATGATACGTGGGCTGTGCTTGCAGTTCTCACCGACCTTGGTAATCTCGCCTGCGCGTGGTTGGATCGATCACTCCATGCCTGTCTCCTTTTTGTTCTTATCTTACCGCCAGTTAGATGACATCCACTGCGTCCCTCCCACACTCTATTTGTTCTAGACCTTATCATATTGACTTCCGTTCTCTGGTGTGTTTCCGTCCATGCTGCCATGTCTATCGGGTTGGGATTGAATGCATCGTAGATGCCAGGGAAGTGCGTTTAAGCATGCTGGCCGCAATACATTGCCTTACACCTCTATCCGACACTTGCCTCGTGTGATCGCATTTGCATTTGTTTTGATATGGATTGCCACCGCTACATGGAGAGTATGATTGCTATATGCGGTTTTGCAATATGGCGCATGGTGTTCAAGTTTGTCAGTTAATGTCTCCTCCGTTGTTTGCTTCTGCAATTTGTATCACCGTTGTCTAGTTACTTCATTCTGCGTCTCTTTCCCTGTCTCTAGTTGCCTATTCATATCAAGGCAAACAGTTAGCATGGAGCCTACTGTTGGTCAGTAACGTATTCCTCAGGCGGCACTTGCAGTTATCATCCGCGTTCTTATCATCGTGACCTTTGCATGCCAGGTTTTCTGCAAGACTGATATTGAGCTTTCCTAGATCTCAGTTAAAAGCGAACCTTCCAAATTCATGACTTTTGTTCCTGTGAGCTTCTCAAGTTGCTCGCGATCACTGTCTCCACCATGTTTCGTTCTCGTATTCTACGTTCCTGAATTTAAGCACAAATAACGGGAAGAGGGAAACCATGTGGTGAGGATCAACATGACGAATGCCGCACACTGAAACCACCACGCAAACTCGCAGGGCTAGTAGTCTATCTCATGAAGTGCTTTGTGCTCACACCAGCACGCGCAGATCAGTTCCGATTCGCATTTCGCGTTAAGCAGAGACGATGGATAGACGAGAAGAATCAAATGCGAACTCGAGGGAGACCAGCGAGGGATATTACAAGTTAGAAACTATACTACGGTCCACTGATCCCATGCGAATAGATCTTGTCAGCAAGGATTTATGCCAGTGGTGTCTGATCCCAGTCATCTCAGCCCTGGTCTCGACTTTCCAGGATACTGATGGCTGTCGAGCGGGACCTCTCCGGAGCCATTGAGAACCGTGAAATCGTTGTATGCTGATCCACAGCACTCTCCGAGAAGCCTATGTCCAAATCCACGCTCGTGAACTGCACCGTCTCATCCATCGCCTCGAGATCCTGCGCTGTGCCTCGGTGACATTCCCGGTAGATAAACGCCACGATTACGAGGAGGTTACACACGATCAATGAGAGTGCTGTCTATCGCGAATGAGAAATGTCAGTCAATGCAGAAGAAGATGCAAGTGGGCAAGGTAATGTCATGTGACGCAGGCGGCGAGAGAATGAAAATTCTCATCATTCATTTATTCGTTTTCCACCAGCTTGTTTTCCTTTGACATGCCAAGAAAATGGGCGCCAGGTAGAATGCAACTTACTTTAACGTGACCGATGACAATGATTCCGTCTGACCGTACTGTAAAGAGAACAATAGAGTGGAAAATAGTGACGACAGTGATCAAAGCCGAGGCAGAGAAGACCGAAAATATCGTGATCCGCTGTCGATGGCTAATCTTGGTCCTTCGCAAGAGGTAAATCGGTAATCCGACGAGGACGGAATCGGAAAACACGTCCGCTGGGAAGACAAACCATGAGCGATCGCGGCCCTGACATGGATGCAAGAATATAATGATTGAGACACTAACTTATGAGCTGAGACAGTCCCACCGACCCCGCGATCCTGCATCGATCTTTGAGGCAAATCTGAAGTCGTTGACCGATCAGCGCAGCCCACATGACGATAAATGAGCAGCCAATCAAAAACGCGACACGCCGAAGTCGTTGGGAAGGGCTTGCGATACGGACGATGGAAACCAAGATGCTCAACCGACAAGCCCTGGGTGAAATAATCAGAAAAATGAGACAGACGCACAGGGTCCAAAGCACGCACCATAGAACAGTAGTGAACGCCATGGCTGCGATCCAGTTGGTAATCGTGTCTATGTGGGGCGTGCCCTGAGCTGTTTGGAGAGCGTATCAAACCAGCTTTGATGTCGGATGAGATCCCAAGTCTCACCTGTTGCGGGTGCCTCCAGCCAGGTGGACACTAGACACAACACATCGACTACAAGCGCAAACGTAGCCCAACCGTCTTCCCACCAGAAACGGGCCATGTACCAGCGATACCACAACCTGAAAATGGTGCATGCTATCGCAACACTGTGAAAGCAACCCGCGATGACTAGAAAATACCAAGATATGCCTCTCTCTGTCACAGAAAACGAAGTCAGAGCCCAAAATACTACTCACCCTTCAGAGTAAGAGACCAAGGTAGCAAGTTCATGAGGTCAGTCGGGGTTCCAGATTCCTGTTTGCAGATCGATGACCTGCTGAACGGCTTAAATATCCGCGTGGAGCTTATGATAATATTTCTCAGGTTCCCTGATCACGGCAGCATGCTCAAAGACGGACTCCACGCTGTGGGCGGCCAAGGTTTCTAGGTTCCATGGTGTGGAACGAAGGATCGAATTTCAATGTACTTGAACGATTCTCGATATTAAAGAGGACTGCCAAGAGATTGTCGGATTGAGCGCTGAGTTGCACAAGTTGGCTTCGTAGTACATTCAAGTTGTACTTGTGATGACACCCGAAGAACACTCGGTACGCGACTTTCAGAGTCAGCCTGCACAGGTGAGTACAGTAAGCGACGTTGACTCTGTGTCATCAGACCGACGCATCGATTACTGTTCTAACCCCCTCCCCTGCTGGCTGCAGTAACATCTCAAGCGATTTATAACCATCTACCCAATCTGCACTGTCCAAATATCGAGGCCACCCAAGAGCATGCCAACTCGGTCTCGAGCCCGCCATGCAGGACTTTCACCCGTCGGACGCCGCACCCTGATTCGAACCAAATTCGATCTTGCGCTCTCGTAAATTATCCTTCCTCCCTGGCTTACTAGTAATGTTTGCGATTCGCCACTCGTCATGTGAAAACTTCCGTACCTGATGCGAGCCAACTGTGACTTACGGCGGCTACACTGAGACGAGCGGGCAAGCCAACTGAACCAAGCTCTGTAAGGGCGACTACGCGATATGGGTACAAGATATATGCTGTGCGGCGCATGACTGTATGCCAGTGGGACTTACGCCTGATCACAACGGAATCCACCAGTCCGTGATCGGGTACAGTGACTCTTCCTTGTCATTGCGTGCTCTAGTGGTTCTCAATTGAGTGTTCAAGTTGAAAAGAAGGGTCGAATCCAGGTGGGCATGTTTTCTACTGCCCCGTCGCTGCCCCGCTCGAGCACAGATATCAAGAAGACCTTGAAGTGATAATATTAAGGTCAACACACCATCAAAATTATAACACGGGCCTGCAAAGGATCATATTCTTTTCGTGTCGGTGCAAGTTTTTGTGTATATATCAGCAATATCATCACTTGAAAAAATTTCCTGATGCGACGTGCGTCCATGTTAACCAAAGAAAACCGTTCAGCGCTCGCACTCGATGAACATGCCCTCTTTTCGATCGTCGGAATCGAATTGATGGTTTCTCGCCATCATTGAGTGATTGTGCAAGTTCACCTTGATGGATGTGTACGTGATCGCTCAGGGCGTCAACATGCTGTCACCTCCTCGAATAGTTAGCACGCGGCACCCCTGCACGTTCAATTAATCCTTGCGAAGGTTGATGCGGGAAAGTCGATCGACTGAATGGGATGAGTGACAAGTCGACCTGGCACTAGATGGATGCCGTGTCACGCATCAAGGAAACAAGGTGGCTCTTATACTCAACTCTCACTAGAATGCACCAGTTTCTGGCAGTTGCATCGTGAACGTCGAAAATTTCACTCGTCCAGCGTACCAGTCTGATTGTCAAGTCATAACTTGAAGCAAACTCAGAGTACTAATGCTCTAGTCATGTCTCGACCGGCATCTAGCTCATCAGCTTTATCTGAACTCAAGAGGCGTTCCCTCTCGAGGACGGAGGTGAGAGATCCATCGCTTGTGCACTTGATCAATGTTCACATC
>JBBPTO010001432.1:0-15812 GCA_038094155.1 Pulveroboletus cf. aberrans
CCCTCCCACCCTGTCCCCCTTCTTTTTTGCTCACACGCTCACAGGAACGAATGTGCCTCGACCGTCTACACGACCGACGTGATCACCAAGATGCTCAAGGAGGAAGGCGGCGCGCTCTTCGACGCACGCTCCGCCTCGCTCGGACACACCCTGCAAGGCGGGGTACCCTCACCCATGGACCGCGCGCGCGCCACCCGTCTCTCGTTGCGGTGCATGTCCTTTCTCGAGGAACACCACGAGCGTTTACGGACGCAGCCGGGGAGGAGCAAGGTCGCACCGGCAGAGAGCGCGGCGGTGATCACGATCCAAGGGAGTGCGCTCGAGTGGGTGAGCGTGCGTGCGATGGTGGGGCATGCGGACTTGAAGCATCGGCGGGGGAAGGAAGTGTGGTGGGCGGGCGTCAAGGATTTGGTGGAGGTGCTCGCGGGGCGTTCCGAGTTGTTGTGAAGATCTACTTTTTTATTTCGTACGTGGATGTGCGCGATCGACGGCTGTGTGTATGAGAATCATGGGTCATAGACTAGAGTCCCGTTATGCATTATCGCTCATGGATGACGCGACGTGTGAGGTAGCGTCCTCGTCCCCTCGGATGGGCTGTGGCAGCCCCCACCCAGATGCCGTGTTAGTTGTCGTCTAACAACCTTTGCCGTCGTTTCCACCATTCGGAGTGGTTGTTAACCAAGATGCCTTCAGTCGAATGTTTGTTTCATTTCAGTCATTTCGCAGATGGCTGACGACGGCGTCCCGTAAGCGGTTGGTCAACAATCGCTGGGAGCCGTCATTTCAATTTGGGCGTGTGGGTTGCGGTCAAGGGAACTAACGCCACCAAACGTGAGTTTGAAGGCGACATCTTGTGGCATATCGCTCTCAGTCTCACACGCTGACGGATAAGCCTCACCCCATCCCTGAAGAAGACGGTGAACATGCCAACGGGATGCATCACCTGAGTTTCATATGGAGTTGAGATTGAGACTCGGGGAGCAGGTATATATGAACCCCATAGCAAACGGAGGGAGCTCGCCGTCTCAAATCAGCCATAGTTAGACTCAGATTTCGTGATGCACTTGTTCAACATCTTCATCATGTTCACTACAGCGTCGTTGCCAGTGTCCTTGGCATCGGATTCTCCGGTGTGTGCTCTCATTTCACTTCACCAAGCAAGGAATGATCACTTGACACTCATCATTCCCCTCTTAGACCTTCTGCACTGCATACGGTAAACCTGCCAGTACTGGGTTAACATGATGGCTGATGAGTTGATGTTCCGACCGACCACTACAGGCTGTAATCCTTCTTTCGAAGGTGACCCAGCGAAATCTTCCACGGGGACATGCACGGGCACGGGCGAGTACAAAGGAAATACGTGCATTAGGTGCAGCGGGATCGATTGCTCAAAGTGGGACTGTGCTCCTTACCCCACCAGGTGCATCTTGTGGTCGTGGTCGAAGGGCCGTCATTGTCTCCTCCGCTTTCGGAGGTGTACTGGTGGGATATACAAGGGATGCAAGTGCGGGGAAATCAAAGCAAAGTGGTGATTATAGGCAGCAACTAAATATGGCAACAACTCAAGTTACCACTACCCTATTATGTAATGCGATGGCTGTAAATTATAAGGTAGTGGACTTGCGAAACCATCGAACATCACGTGGTGTGACACCCTGTGACAGAGGGACTTTCAGCTACATGCTGCAGCATGCCGGCCATGTCGGAGAACCATCGGAGATGAAAATAACACTGGGATTTCATTAGGAAACCCGCCTATGGTATCATGTAGTCACTCGGAGCGGATGGTAAGCTCAGAGGCATCCTGACGACCAAGGTGACCCGGGGAAAAAAAAGGGATGACACCTGAGCCATGTCCTAACTCGATGCTGCATGGTTCATTCATGAACCAATTCCGAATTTTGGCAAACAGTTCGACTGCGTCACATGGGGGAAGTAATGTGGAATCTTGAGTCAGAATTAATGTGAGTTGCATTGCAATAGCCCGAAAAGGTTTATTAATGAGCATCTGTCAATGATTGTGAATCATGTCAGTAGTGGTCATTGGTGCATCAACGGAGGACAGACCAGTAAGCCTAAGTTCTCCTGCTGTTGTCCACTCTCGACCAAATGTTCCATCCCTCTCAGGCTGCCCTGCTTCACCTTCTTTCCTTCGCATGCTTGGCAACAGTGCATGGTGCCGCATGTCGGCAATGCTGGGTTTCAATCGGATTTCTAGAACATTTTCTACATACTGCTTTCCACTGAAAAATCTGCAATCAATTCTTGGAAGGGACGGCTCTGTATTCTACTCAACAATAAATCTGTGTCTCAGTTCATTCTAATTTTCATGTTGACCATTTTTTGCTGTCTTCGACATGCTGAATTGTTGCCTGATTTTTGGCCTTGTCACACAATGTAACACTTTTGCATGTGATGTTTGATGGTTCCACAAGTCCACTACCTTATATTGATCATACCTCCACAGAGCTCCCACGGCCGAATGAGATTTCAGAATGTTTCTGCACTTGAGCATGAGGATGACGTGGTGTCAGGCTGCATGTTGATCAGTCACTTCGAGTTGCAGCACAGCTTTGAGTTTATGCAGATTGTCAAAATCTGTGTGCTATGGTAGGGGTAGCAGTACCCAGACTACAGACATAAGTAAAAGGAAGAAGCTAGTGTAGCTAAAGAACTAACCTCAGTGTTGCACTAGAGTGGCAGAACAACTGAGGGAGAAAAGACGAAACCAGACTGACTAAATAGTGATGGAGATTAGAGCGCTTGAACTCCGATGTAACTCCGACGTAATGTCCGGAATAGGATAAATGAGGTCCGAAAGAAGAAATGGACCTTACTGAGTAGAACGGTCAACTCCGAGATGTTCTGGAGTGGAGTTGAGGGACTTGATGCGTGTCAACCTTGGAGTTGTAATGGGCGACCTCGGAGATGACCGGAGATTGGAGGTGTTACATTTTGACACAGATCAACAACACAATGGTGCCCTTGACTTGTCGTTCAAGTTGGCCAGCGGGTTTCGCACTGCTTTCTTGATCTACAGTCATTCCTGTCGTGTTATAACACTGCATGTCTGTGAGATGGTCCAGATTGCCAACATGCATGGAGTGAGAGTTTTGCCTTATCGGCGGAAGCAACAGGTTCTCGGCCATTGGTTGGGACATGCCTGCATTCCTGCATCTTCATCAAGAACATGTCCTGTTCAAATTTCCTGAGAAGCATCCCAAGACTTCAAGCTCAATGTGATGGGCTTGTTGTGTATACAGTTGGAGACAAGCAGACACCAAATTTTTAGTGTGAAAAACATTGGAGGTGCATTTTTCAACGTAATTTGAAGCTTTGAGTTTGCATCTGCTAATGGTTTCTCGTGAAAAAATCATCTTGGCTCTCCGGCAAACTGGTGGGGTTTGCTCGTCCCCAACTGTACTACAGTTGGGGACAATCAAACCCCACCAATTTGGTGCAGTGCTGAATTGAATTTTTCTGGCCAAATAGGTGTTGTCATCAGACCCAGATTGGCAAATTATGCTTAAAAACACACCTCTGATATGTTTCCCATGATGTTTTTGAGCAGCCAAATTTTTTGGGCTTTGGAACGAAAATTTAATCTAATCTATTGGTTGACTATGGCCTTGATTGCCATCATAGCACCCCGAGACACTTGGCAGTGCTGTTTCTGTTTGTGCACAGTCCAATCAGCAGCCTTTCCCTTTAGTCCCCACCGGTAGGCACTCAAAAAATGGTATGACCGATTAATGAATCACCAGATTACCTTAGTGGGACATGAGTCAAGTATTTTGACCACTGCATCCTTTGCAGTAGCAAAATTTGGCTTGTTGATTTGATGGTAGTGGTATTTGCACCACCCCCAGTACTGTATGGAGAAGTTGAAGTTAGCATAGCACTCTGACATCACAGGAAGTACAAAAGCCCGATATTTACCGATAAAGCATGTGACCTGGTATGAATTCACCTGGACCAGACACATATTGTCAAAGGATTATATTGGCTTATGGCAGTTTGTATTACCTTCATCAGCGTGATAAATTTGTGCAGCAGCACAAAATAATAGGCAGTTCTTACAAACTGTTTGTCGTTTGGATGTCGGACAACACCTTTCCTAGCAAGTGTACCCTCGATATCTTTCCCTTATAAGTATTGCTCCATCAGCACAATTAAGGTGTTCATCAACTAACCATGCAACATAGGCACTATTTAGTAAAAGGTGTCACCCATGGATTTCTGTGCCAATCAATTCTGTCATGCAGAGGTGAGGCCATGAAGTTCATAGATTATCGCTATGGAGTATATTATGGACAAAAAAAAACTTGGTTGGACTGATAATTGTCCCCTGGACTTTACACATAGCCTTGTAACTACTATGGACTAGTAGACATTCTTTTCCTGTACCTCAAAGAATGATGTGCTGGATGAGTCCATAGTACACAAAGAAAACATACTCAATCTCAGTGTTAGCAATGTCACATAACCAAATGCCCTTCATCATCCTTGCTGTCCTCATCCTCATCCTCATCCTCATTCTCATCCTCATTCTCATTCTCATTCTCAATTTCATCCTCAGCTTCATCACCCTCCCCATCTTCCTCATCCGCTTTCTCATCAAATTCCAGGCCATCTTGGTAAGTTGGCTGATTTTCACATTCTTCCTATACCATCACATCCTCATTCTCTTCTAGCTCCAGGTCTTCGGTACTGTTGACAAGAGCAGAGAGATGACTACCATCCATTCCAACAGAGTGGCTGACCCCTATACCTGCAAACCTAGCAAACATGTCATGGTCGGTGAAGCTGCTTTCATTAGCTGTGACCAGTTTTACCCAAATAGTAGATTTAAGCTGACATGTTCACATAGTATGCTGACCAATCATCCATTTTCCCCGGGAGCCTTGCCAATGATGGACCTGGGGCAAGGAGTTCATGCATGTGACCATCAGAGAAAGCCAGGATTAAGTGGCAGGCCCAGAGAACCAGCGAAGGGTCTAAGAATCTGAAGGGTATCTGGTCAGGCCAATCCGGGACAAAACCTACCTTGGGCAAACAACCCTCTTTGAATCCCCATCTATGACCCTGATCCACGCCAAGCCAATGAACCCACAACACTTCCATACTCTGCTCTGAATGAACTATACTCTTTGGACAAAAGCAGACCCATGCATGAAAGGCTTTGATCACTTGAGCATACCAGAAGGGGTGTTCATTATCTCTCGAGACTGTCATGATGAAGTCTTGGCTGATTCGTATCGTATCATAATTCCACCGTATGCCATACGTTGTGTAGTTGACATGTAACACTTTTGACTGGACAATCAAATTGGTGTTTGTGAGTTGGATGTTGTTCTGTTGCTCAGGCATAAAGGTTCAC
Source organism: Pulveroboletus cf. aberrans (assembly GCA_038094155.1). Classification (NCBI taxonomy): domain Eukaryota; kingdom Fungi; phylum Basidiomycota; class Agaricomycetes; order Boletales; family Boletaceae; genus Pulveroboletus; species Pulveroboletus cf. aberrans. The sequence goes on from JBBPTO010001432.1 coordinate 5,384, forward strand.
TCATCTCCATCATACTCCAAACCCAGCAGCCTCGACAACAGATGGCTCTTGAGGGACTGTATGAAGTTAGGCTGAGTGAGACTGTTGACGTCAGAAACCTGTACTTCCATCAGAGTTCTGTATCTACTCACCTCGACTGCAGGATCACTCTGATTCTCATGAATGAGTTGTGCAAGGTTGAACACATTGTCATGCCTCTGCAAGTCAGCCATGGAGTGGTGTACCAGCGGGGAGGGGTTAACCTCCTCGTCTTCCTCGGCCGCCAAGCACAGTGTGTGCTGTCGTCTGAGCATGGTCTGTCATCTTTCCTGCTTCACGAACTGTTGCTTGACACCTTTCTTATTGGAATGGCTATAGAAACACTTGATCAGCCTGTGTGCCTGTTCTCCCTGTACAGTGCCATTTGACTCAAGCGGTCATAGGTATTTGACAATGAGACCGACTCACCACTTGAGTTGTGTATAAATCCACTGTGCCGAACCTCCTGATTGTCTGCGAATAGTCACCTAAGGCGTGAAACTTGTACGTGCTGATGTTTAGCCCTCTGGGCAGTGATCCTGATCTCACTGGTTTCTTACGACGACCTGCTTCAAAGTCTGCTGCTTCCCGTCTCTGCCTTTGAGAGGCTTCTTGAGGTAACTCTTTAGTGGCGAATGCAGCACAAGTGACACGTTGAAACCTTCGCACTTGCGCACTGAGCCGTCGCAGAGATTGGTCCAAAAGTTGAACTGTATCATCAGTATGAAGCCTTAATTTGGCCAACGCATGCCATTCTCCCAAATGAAACAGGAGGATTTGTACTGTGTCGTCGTGGTCGCATGGAAGTAACCCTTCGAACACAGGGATGGAACACTACGTGACATGCAGATTATTATTGTGACCATTTGAAACGAGATGTTCAAGTCTCACCTGCAGAACATCCTCAAAGAACCACGCTGGTCGCTGGCTGGTATCGGCAACGTCCTCGGGGAACTTGCGTATGGCACCGCGTCCGAATGGAGACACTCTTGCGAATCTAGACAAGGGTAATGTCATACTGCGGGTGTGTGACGTGGTCTGACATACCTTTCGTTGAAAATGTCGAGGCGAGCGGGGTCGACCGCGTAGATTATTCGGAGAAGGTGCTTGAGGATTGACTTGAGCACTCCCAACTCAAACTCGTGCAATATATCAACCACGAGTGTGGGGAATATATTGAATCCGACATCAGCGAGGCGCGAGGTGAATGCGTTCTGTCCGGCATGAGCGTCAGTTAAAGTACCCACCCAACGTTATTTAAAAGCACGCACAATGGTCGGGACGAGCGATGAGGGCTTTAGTATACGTTCCACGTGGGCGCTCTTCAAGACCTTGCCGTGCTCGTAAATAGCCCTCCTAGCAGCGAGAACAAGATGGAGGAAATGAACGCGAGCACGTGTGATTCTGGCTGAAATGTCGCCGAGGAATCCGAGCCTGTGGAAATTGGACTTTGGTATGAGACACCGCGGGCATGGGCACACTCCCTTGTCACGGATCGCTGCGATGAGTATCCTAGAATATCGATCAGACGAACGCGAACAAGTGATGTGTCGCCCGTCATAACATACTTTTCGGGGTAGTCGGCCGAATAGGTGAATATTCGTGGATACACCCGCCTCAGTACGCCGTCAAAGCATTTGATGACTATCCCGTTCTTGTATGCTTCCACGAAATCATCATCCAACAGTGCTCGCCAGACAGCGTGGATGAGCTCTCGTTTGCAGTGCGTAAGCAGATCCGAGTTGTTCTTCTTGTTGGTTATGTTGGCCAGGAGTCTGCGAATCGACTGTGGAAGCTATTCACTTGGTAAATTTGCGTCGAGTTCTTTCAGAGTGTGTATGTACTCACGGGGGGGATGAATGCTATCGGGTGACATGCACCTTCCTCGCCATTGTCTCGGGCATACTTCGATAAATTGCCGAAGAATAGGTATACTGGCCACGCAGATGCATGGCCGAACTGAGCTAGTCGAGTCGAGTCGGACCACAGCATCAGGCCGGCGATGACCCTCTCTAGCTTACAGTTATCTGATCGCCTCTGCTTCATGATTTCGTCTTGCGCGTTGTTCCAAGCATCTGATGAGTAGAGTTCATCATACACCAGCTGTTCATCGCCTGTGACTGGGGAATGCCAAACCTGCATCCGACACGTTATGATCACTAACATCGACAACACACTACCAAGGTCCTCACCTTTCGGAACGGTGTGAGATGAAACCATTTAGAGGAGGCTTCTCTGAACACCGCACGAATAACTTCCAACAAGGGACGATAACGCAATCCCTCCACTGTGAAAACCAACCCGTTACCCATGCGGTTCTTCTCTCTGGTAGGTATTTCAATATCGACCGAAGAGCATTTCCATTGGTCCTGGACAAAGGCGTCTTCTGACGGGAGTTTTGCCTGGGCATTGTCCAGCTGAGCTGTCGCTGTGCGGGCATCAAAACCGGCCAGCTCCCTGGGATTGAAGTCCTCTGCTTGCAGGACCTCCCTGACCAGTCGTTGGACCTCAGCGCCGGACTTCTGACGGTTACCGGACAACGCCCACGTCATCAGCCGCCATGTTGTCATGTTAGCCCAGGGCCAAGGTGGATGTCGGGATTTGCCTAGGGAGGTTGTGGGGATAGGAAGAGGCGACGCTGGTTGAGATAAGTCACTTGAAGAGATGAATGAATCTGGATCGTGGGTCGGACGATGGCGGTATTCGCGGCTGATCCCAAAGGTATTAAACTGTGTCCGAAACGAATCAAATACATGCAAGAATACACGGCGGATGACCGATTGGGGTGCTGGAGGTGCTTCGACTGACACTGGGGGCTCTGGCAGATGATCTCTGTATCTCGCAGGCATTCTGCGAACGCGTGGGCCCAGCGGTTCGCACAAGGGCGAGGGAGGGGTATTGGTTTGAGAAGCTTGCGGGGGTTGGACGTCCATTGTAGGGTCACTGCTAGACACCACCGCCGGTGCGTCCCCTACTGGAGTGACAACACAAGGAGGGTGGGGTGGGGCTCGAGTCAGAGAGCTGCCATGCGTCTGTGATTCTCGCGTTGAGAAAAAAGTCCTATGGTTAACATGCCACTCACTTCGCTGTCCGAATCAGACCTTGGACGTTTCTCGGGTGGCTGCAAGGTTGTGCTTAACCTTTCCAGGCGTCGAGCATACTGAGTCTGGTACCGCGTGCAAGAATTACGATGCTGATTGAGGCCACGTTGAGAGGAGAAAGTACGCGGACAATCCTCCCCGCACTTGAACATAATGGTAAGTAACACCAGCAGAGATATGATGCAAGTCGAATAGTATTGACCGATTCGCATGGTTAGCACATGCAGGTCAAGGAAATGTGGTGTCACGAGGTACTTCTGTGGGAGCCGAGCTTATGAGGACATCACACATGGGGTGTGAAAACTTTGACGTACGATAGCAGCCTCGAGGTAGTGGGTCTGTAGGCCTCGTGTGCAGAACTCGTAGTTATATGGTGCATTTTGACGTCAGTATAAGTTTCTCTAGAAAGAGGAATAAATGGAGCGTAGAAATCTGTGGGAGAAAGAACCTGGCCTTTGCTCCCCGTCAGCAATTAGTAGGGCGTCTGTCTTGGTGTTCGTTTGCCCAGTCTTGAAAAGGGTCTGATTCGTGACTCGGTTGCGGTTCCATAGGATGTCAGTAAGTCGAGTGCAAACCTTGCTGATTGAGCGGGATTCATAGGATATCATTAGCTGAATTAGAATGATGTTCTGATCGGACGAAGCGTACAACTATCATTTCCTTTATGAAACGTAGGACATATCGTAAATGAAAATTATTGTGATGAAGTAGTAAGAGAGAGCGGGATATGTGGAAGAGATGCTAATCGTGGAAGTCCAACGGGAATTGATGTGGGACAAGGGGAGGGCGACCAAAATGATCGAAGAAAGTCTGTACGTAGAAGAGACACACTTGCGATACCAACTTGAAATGACGGACTTGTCGCTCCTCGGAATCGGTGACGCCAAGGAAAGCGCCCATGAAGGATGGGCTGGCCCCAGGCCATGTACTTAGCAGCGTACAAAAACGAAGGAGTGTATCAGCGTTAGTCGGACACGAGTCCGTCAATCCCAGGTCGCTTGCTTTCGTCGGCAAGGGAGCATCCCAGAGTAACAACCCGAGTCGTGACGGCCAAATCCCATCGACGAGATTGTTTCGCTCTTTAGGATGCTTTTCCCAGAGTGAAGCAGACACTATGCGATCCAGCGCACGTAATTCCAACCGGAAACCGATCTCGTATACCTCCCAAAGGATAGCTCGGATTAGGCGGGGAGGGGGGTTGGCCAGTGTCGTAATCGTAATGTCTTTTCCGTGCCATGAAATGATGTCCCTCGGGCTAATGACCCCCCCTTGCAGCATTTCCCTCGCGTCTCCGAGGAGGTCCAAGGCTTTTCGCTGACGTTGGAGAGTATTTGTATCCGGGCGACCTTCGGAATTCTTATTGGTGGAAGGTCCAGTGTTGAGGACGTCTTTCCACATCTGCGCCGAAGGAAACTGAGCGACTTCATCGAGGTCAACCCGAGTTAACCAGTGAACACGGATGGCCAGCCAGTTTGTCATAAACAATTGGCGACGCTCCGGGGATTGGGGGGAGAGGATGTTGGCAGGCTCAGGTACTCGGTAACCCACATTAACGTTATCCCGATTGACCCGGGTGGGGGACTTGTCAGCACGTTTCAGTGCTTGCTCCCAACATCGGAGGACTGATGGCATCTCGGGCACATCCACACATTGCCATTTGTCACGTGATGGCTTTGACGTCCCTAATCATGCTTGAGCGGCATGAGTGTACAGTGAAATCAAAAACCTACCCTTTACCTGAGTCGCCTTCCTCGACTGAGCTCGTGTGGGCGCTTTGCCCACCTGTGAGGGTACCTGAGGAGTATCCTTGAACCTTACTTGTGCTTTAGTCGGGGCCTTGCCAAGTTGGGAGGTGACTGGTTGTATAGCTAGCCTTTGTGTTTCAGGTACGTAACGTCGACGTGTCTCGTAGTGTCGTAAGTAGCCCCCAGGACCCGAGTAGAGGCATGGAAAAGGATCGACGGTCTTTCCGTGTTCGGTATACATCGATCGGATGATAGAATCTGGGAAGGTGTAGCGGACAGGGTTCTCGATGATCGTGCGGGGAGTTACGGACTGGGGTAGGCGAACAAACCAAATTGGTACGCCAGCCGAGTAAAGGTCATTGCCAGTGGTGTGGTCTCGAACGAAACATCCCATCCAGTCTTCACGAACAGGATGAGGGAGAGCAGAAGGATTGCACCGGCGGGGCTGTACGATCTCTACATAGTCCAGGAAGGCGATTATGTCAAGGAACCGGCGTTGAGCTTCGGCAACGAGGACTATGACATCCCGTCGAGTAAGGGGTTGTTCGCGAAGAATGAGTGTCGTTTGATGGAGGTCGGCCAGCATCTTCATGCATATGTCAAGCTTATCACCGCGCTTCTTTTTCCAGACCTTGTACCGTTCCGTCGCCTGGAAATGGAGGGATGCGACACGGAGGGCCTTCTCTTCTGAGAGGCGACACAGTGTGGTGTTGGCGATGCTCGAGCTTGGTACGAAATCCGAGGAGGAAGGGGTGTACCACGCATAAGCGAGTGGATCAGGGTGGCGGTGGTGTTCTTGGCGAGGGATGCAGACAGCGTATTCATACTTTTCATCGTACATTTGCGGCCATTGGAAGCAGTCTACCTCTCCAAAGCGACCATCGGCTCGTGCTCGTAGCTCTTCATCACCAAGGTGAGGTTCGGGAACGAAGGACATGTTTGGCGACGTGAAAACTGTCAGTCCATCGCTGGTGCATGCAATCGACTTGGCATCAAGCCAGTTCAAGGTGGCTATCAAGGAGAGTGAGCAATCCCTGTAGTACTCAGAATGACGCGGGGAACTTACGATCATCGGGACATGATTGACGAGGATAGCGAGACCGTGCTGTGGCCATCTTAGGCAACGTATCAGTGGTGAATATTAGTGAAACATACGACGTACTCACAAGGAAGGACGGCACGAAAGGAATCAAGTGGAGTTGTGGGATTGAAACACTCAAAGACCTGTGTCAAAAAACTATAGTATGGGCAGAGGTACCCAGTACTCAGCCAGATGCCCAAGGGAGCAATCACAACTGATATTCACCTATAGTATGGGCAGAGGTACCCAGTACTACTAACTATTAGTACAGTTATAAGTAAATCAATGTTGAGTCTCACCTCAGCCAGATGCTCAAGGGAGCAATCACAACTGAGGTGAGTTTGAGGAGAATGAAGGGATTAAATAGTGAAATGTCATGTGCGCGTCTAACTCCAGAAAACTCCGGTCCGGAGTTAAGCGAGGTGCATTAGGAATAGCTCGAGATGAGAAAGGAATAGCTTTAAAGAAAGAAAATAAGTCGTACAACTTTCGGAAGTCGTACGATGTACACAGAAATGGTACAATGTATTTGGGGCATATCTCCGAAATAGATAAATGCAACTCCGGAGCAGATGTAGTGGAGGAGAACACTCTAGAGGCCTTCAACCCCACTGCTGCACGATACGTGATGGTGACGGGGTGGCCCGTTGGACACAAAGTCCAAGAGTGGTCACTGCATGACACGGAGTCTGACCGCAAGTGAAAGTTGGAGTGGCATGAAGCCTACTCCGAGTCCTAGTCCAGATGGGTCCCAAGGGCTTGAAGTTCTGTGGTTGGATGTGGCGACGAGGTGCTCACTTTTGAGCAAGGCCACCAAGGAAATTTCAGGTCCAGATGGGTCCCGAGGGCTTGAGGTTCCGCGGTTGAATGCAGCGATGAGGTGCTCACTTTTGAGTGAGGTCACCAGGAAATGAAGGTGAATGGTAAGTCGAAATGATTGTGGAAGGTCACACAATCGATCACTAATGGACAATGTGACATGAATAGTAACGCCGTGTGAACTTGGGCTTAACAATAGATTACCGTCACGTGCCATCGTCTTCCAATGTCTCCGATGCTGTTCCAATCGATTTGGTGCGTTCGATCGATGCCGTACCCTCCCGACCTGCATTCAGGCCTTCTGGTCTGGTATCTCGACTAGGTGCATTCCTTTCGTCGACGCACTGCTTCCTGACTCTTGCGGGACGTTTCCATGGGCAGTGGACATCGCCTGGCATGTGTGGTTCGCCATTCGAGTCGTCCGCTTCGTCTCAAACTTCTCGGGCTCCTCCAGGTGGGTCCTTCGCTTGCTCTTGTTCCAACCCTTCACGATGACGTTCCGATGCGTTCTGCACATCCTTAGGTCGGTTCCGGGTGTCCTCTGCATGGCTGGATGCTCCTGAGATCGCATTCCCGACTCAACTTGAGTCATTCGAGGTGAGTCCACCTCCTCCAGACGTTCGTGTACATATGCTAATGGACTCTCGCTGGCTTCGGTCGATTCCTTGGGTCCTCATCGGGGCTGGATGCTCCCGATGCGTTCGATGGTGCGCTCGTTTCAGGTGGGCGTGGTGTGTATCGGTAGGCGCAGGAGACAATCTGCATTACGATATGAGGAATATACTGCAGTGGTTGTGCTATACATTCGAGTGTGATCATTAATTGTAATATTGAGATTGTTGATAATATATTGAGATCATCGAGATCATGAGCAATATATAGGAAATACCTCTAACCGAGGTTCTTGCAATTCGAATATAGTCACCACAGGGGTTATATTTCTTTAGATGCATATCTAGTTAATTGACTAATTGGTTTTCGGTCAAGGCGAGGCACCTAGTGGTGACCCCGGGGTAGATTCCCAGGGGCCTGGCCCCCCGAAACTAGGTACTGTACACAAAGGGTGGTGCGAAGCATGGTAGGTTATGCAGAAAACAGGGCAAGGGTGGGAAGGGTCACGAAAAACTAATAGAGTCGAGCGACTAGTGAGATGATGAGGGTCGGTCATAAAAGAGACAACAGTGGTTTCCCTAGAACTCACCTAGCGAGATGATGAGGGGTGATGAGAATGAATGGTCGGACTCGGACGTCATCCCCTATGTCCTGCTGTCGGAGTCAGAAAAGAGGAGGTGGCAATGGCGTGGCTGACGAAGGCGAGGCGTGCGAAACAGCGACCTTAACCAATTAGATTAGTGTAAACACGTTTATGTAAACCCCAATGAAACAACAAGGCCTGTTGTTGGTGATCAGGTGTGGCTTAATAATACTTAGGCTTTGCCGTATTCGAAAGAGCTGATTCATCAACTGAAAAAGGGAATGACACGTGCTGATTGAAGGTTGGACGGCAAGGGTAACGTGACTGAGGAAGTTACCATCATTGGCCGCTCACAGCCTAGGCTCGAGTCCCACAACCGCGAGGGGCCCGGGCTTTCAGTGAAAAGGTCTGGCTTGCTGAGTGAGCAGGATGGATGAGCCAGGAGTCCAGAGACGCGACAGTAAGCCACATTTTTTTTCTCGTTTATCTATCATTTTCTTGATGATCTTAGGATCCCATCGACGTCCCTCAGGCTAGTCAAGTCCAACTGCGTCACCTGGCTCAGAACACCCCACCATTCTCCTGTCCATTTCCTGGTGACCTCGCTCAAAAGTGAGCACCTCGTCGCCGCATTCAACCGCGGAACCTCAAGCCCTCGGGACCCATCTGGACCTGAAATTTCCTTGGTGGCCTCGCTCAAAAGCGAGCACCTCGTCACCACATCCAACCGCGGAACTTCAAGCCCTCGGGACCCATCTGGACTAGGACTCGGAGTAGGCTTTGTGCCACTCCAACTTTCACTTGCGGTCGGACTCCATGTCGCGCAGTGACCACTCTTGGACTTTGTGTCCAACGGGCTGCCCCGTCGCCATCACGTATCACGTGGCAGTGGGGTTGAAGGCCTCTAGAGTGTTCTCCCTCGCACTAGCAGGTCTTTGAGTGTTTCAATCCCACAACTCCACTTGATTCCTTTCGTGCCATCCTTCCTTGTGAGTACGTCGTACGTTTCACTAATATTCACCACTGATATGTTGCCTAAGATGGCCACAGCATGATCTCATTGACATCATTGATTGTGTACAGTCATAAGTCCCATGTTCATGTATATCACATGTTCGTTAACGACAACCTTTCCCTTTCCCTTTCCCTTTTCCCTTCTTATCACTTTCACCTCCAGGCTAAATCGCCGATCCATGGGAAATAACTTTACTACAAAAATTGGTGAACGACATGTTAGCACGAGGGTCGCTGAGAACCCTATTGGTCATAAAATCGTGGACGAGACAGTAAGTTTCATTGAAGCTATCGGTATTTACTGGGCCGGTGATGACCCCTGATCTGCGGCATTCCAGCATGGTGACGAGACTTGCTGCCACAAGGACTACTAACGGTGCCATCAAGTTCGCCATGAGAATGTTGCCACAAGGACTACTAACGGTGCCATCAAGTTCGCCATGAGAATGTTGCCACAATTCAAATTGCAATAGACGACTTGCAGAATGGTATGGAATATCGAGTGATGTTCGAAATAATTGATCTGATCCTACAATTCAACAGTGAATATTGTGCAGCAAATCAACCGGCGACATACCCCTTGACGAAGATGCAAGTACATATAATCAGGCTGGGCGAGTAGTCCTTGCACGCGATCTTGTCTGTATCTGACTTCCTCATTGCCGTCTTGAAGTGGCAGATATAGGTCGAAGCAGAGATTGACCGCTGTATCCGCAAACTCCCGAAATAGCCTCTTCATCTCCCAGAGGATGTCCATGCTGTGCTCGTGGATCTTCTTTCTGGCCTCGGCTGGCGCTCTCATGCCAAGCACCTTATGTTGCGCGCTGTCCGTGAAGCTTCTCACCCAATCATCCCGTTCCTCTTGACTGAGCAGCAACGTCTCCACTCTTGTGAACATCGCTAAGTAGATAGCTTTTCTCACTTCATTGTATACGGCACACTTGGTAATGTACGTCCAAGGCTTGATTGGCTGAGATGATTGGAGATCTGTCTGGGGGTTGGGAGGCTGGAACGATTGGGAATGTAGCTGAAGGTTGAGAGGGAAAGGAGGGTGGAACTCGGGAGGTGGGAGCAGCAACACCATCTGGGTTCTCTGTTGGTACATTTGCCCTACTCTGTGGTCCTGTCTCTCAGTCTGACGATATCAATTAGAAGGTGATATGACAAGGCGAAGTACGTACAGTGATGACGTTGCTTCGATGAAATGAATCCTCACTCCTGCGCATCGGCATCCCCAGGGTAGCAATCGAAGTTAAGTTGATATGCGAAGAAAGTCTTGGTGCATTGAAACTCCATGTTGTATCGCCCTGATTGACGTGACCAGTGGCAGCAGAGAATGGGTCAATGGTCCCAGGAGGTTGGTCGGCGCTGAGCACAGGATACGCATGGCTTTGTGCGTAATTCGATGGGCCGCTGAAGGGAGGGAGGTCGACGCTCAGTGGAAAGGGCACAGGGT
>JBBPTO010001433.1:0-15812 GCA_038094155.1 Pulveroboletus cf. aberrans
GTTTATATCATCCTTTGATCTTATCTGAGATGTTCTCCATATAGAGAATCTGGAAACTGAGGGGGGGGGGGGGTGATGGCCAACTGGTAGAAAGAGATGAGGATGGTGTCAGTGACTGAGAGTCTTGCAGTGTGGGCCCAAAACTTGGCATTGAAGTCTATGATGGAAGGGGTCCACCATTTTTTCTTGTCCTTGGTCATACAAGTGGAAGACAACCAAGCTAAGGCATTAGATGCTTCATCTTCCTGAATGAAAGATTTTCTGAACTTCTTAACAATGTCAGTTCTCTTTTCAAAAGTCTCCTTGGTGACTGCCTTTCTTTGGAAGATCTTGGCCCAAACTTGGGCTGATTTGAGGGTCATGAACAAGAGCACAAAGGTGACTTTCTTGTCATCAGTGCAGCAAACATCAGAGTTGGCTAAGAGGTAGGTGGAGATGATGTCCAACCAGTCTTCAAAGTTGGCAGTGTTGCCATCAAAGAATACAGGGTGGTTGAGCTTGAGCTCCATGGGCTTAGAAGAAGACATAGCTTTATATGCTTCAATAACTTCCAAGGTTCAGGTGGATCTAGGGGGTTGCTAGGGAAGAAAATTCACCCAGATTGTGGCTGAGGTGTTGATGACAGAGGAGTCAGCATCTGAGGAATGGATGCAGAGTGGGAGAGGTGATAGGCTAAGTCAAGGGTGACTTTGGTGTCCTTTTCAGTGGGTAGGAAGTCATCTTTGTCAGAGGGGTCATTGGGGTGGGAGCACCAATGAGTGTCAGTGGGAGGTCTGGGAGTAATGGTGGCTTACCAGGTGGTAGTCAACACGGAAAGCTAGACCTTTTGTTATGACTACCTCAGGTAGAGGATAGATATAGCCTCTAAAGAGGGTCTAGAATACTAAGGACAAGAAAGAGCAGGGCAAGCTGCTCTATAAGGATGAAGTATGAGGGTTCTAGGAGAACAAGGCTTTCTGCTTGCTCTATCTCAATGATTAAACATCAAAGAGAGGACTTCCCAAAGATCTAACATCTCTGGGTGGCAAGAGGTTTCCTGGAACAGCATAGCCTCAAGAGCGCTATGAAGTCTCACAGAGCAAAGGTTTCCTGAGAAGGGACTAAGACAAGGTATGAGGAGTGGAGCAAAGACGCAGTGTATTGAGGTACATGAAGGGGATGGAAATATGATGTAAAGCAGCTAAAGGACTGAGAATGAAGTGCTAAGAAAGTAAGTAGGGTGCAAGTGTAGGTCTTGACCCAGGGGATTGCAAAGAGAATGAAAGAGGACTATAAGAGGGGCTCACTGGTTGTACACAGAACACTGGAAAACTGAGTCTGGCTTCCCACTGTTTGATAGGGCTAGGAAACCAACTTGGTGTTGCAGAACTATGGCAAAAATGGAGGAAACTAGAGAGAAACTGGCTTAGGATAGATACTGAGTGGAACTAGATGGCTTGCATAGTGATGGTAGGGGAGTTACATCCTAATTCAGGCATACCTGAATGATATATAACAAGAGAAACATAAAAGAAGGCTATTCAACTCTAAAAGAATGGATCTGATGTGTGGAAAAGAGATCCAGTGTGCAGAAATCTGATATTTGATGGACTGGATGGGTATCCTGTGAGTGTGGGTCCAGGTCCAGTACATCAAATTGAAAGGAAATAGTAGACAAACAGTACATGGATTAGGATAGACAGGTGTGCAGAGTGATATCAGATCAACTAGAGCACAGGATAGGGGTTACAGGATAACTAGAAATGACTGGATGTCACTGTAGGAAACTACACTTTCCTACAACAAGTACAGGATGATGCAGTTTAAATAGAAGTGCAGTGAGTTTAGGGCAAGGAAGGGTGGAGTTGCTGACTAAGCAAATGAAATTATGATGAAGACAGACAAGGAGTCATGGTATCATAGTCAGTGATGAAAAAAAAAGAACATCCAGAATGAGACTAAATACCCATGCATATGTAAGCAGTAAGAGAAAAAAGGGCTGATCATAACAGGGAGTGATAGAAAAGTGAAAAAGAGATGAAAGGGTGATGGAGGAGTGGAGAGAAGGGGAAAGGGATAATGGGGAAGTGAAAGGAAGAAGAAGGGGCAATGGAGAAGTTGAAGAGTGGGTACATGATAATGGGAGGGTGGGGCAGTGGGTGATAAAAAAGTGTAAAGAAGGAGGATGGAGTAATGGGGGAGTGAAACAAAGAAAAATGAGATGGTGGTCAAGTAAGAGGAAGGGGTTGAGGGTGATGGGTGAGTCAAAAGAAGGATGATGATATAGTGGTGGAGTGAAAGGCAGGAAGAAAGGGTGATGATGGAGTGAGAAGAAGGAGGATGGAGGAGTGGGAAAATGAAAGGCTGAAAGAGGGAGTGATGAGGGAGTGAAGGGAAGAGGAAGAGAGTAATGTGTGCAGGAATGATGGAGGCATGGATGGGAGGCAAAAGGAGAGGCAAAGAATAATGGGGAAGTGGGAGGAAAGCTGAAAGGATAATGGAGGAGTGGGGAAAAGTGGAAGGATGTGACAGAAAAGAAGAGAAGGAGACAGTTAGAGAGATGTGGGGCAGAGGGTAGCAGTAGGTGGCAGAATGATGAAGGAGTGGGGAGGAAGCAGGTAAAGAAGGAGTAAAAAGAAGAAAAAGGAGATGATAGGAAATTAAGAAAAATAAGAAGAGGGTGATGAAAGAGTTGGGGACAGATAAGGGAGGTAATGTCACCTCCTTCCTCTTCTTTCCACTTTCTTATCACTCCCTTTCCCTCCCCTCTACTTTTATTTCCTTTACATTTCTCTCACTCTTTCATTATTTCTTCTTTTTACTCTTTCATTATTTTCTTCTCCTTTCTTTCACTTCTCCATTATCTCCATTTTCTTCTTCCTTACTTTTCCATGACTCTCTTTTCCTTTCCTCCACTTTTCCATCACTCCCTCTTCTTCTGTCCACTCCTCCATCACATGCTTCTTTCTCTTCTCCTCTCATCCATCACCTTGTTTTCCTTCATTCCACTTCTTATCACCCCCTCCCCCTCCTTATTCACATCTTCATCACCCCCCTTTCTTTTTCCACTCCCTCATCTTTCTCATCTTCCTCTCTCCACTTTTCCATCACCCATTTTTTCTCACCCCCACTCCTCCATCACTCCCTTGCTTTTTTCCACTGTCTCACTTCATTACCCTTTGTTCCCAAACCTTGCTGAAAGAGCTGGAGAAGCTGTCAAGTTATCATAGTTTGGCCTAGTGCTGGCCAGTGCTTGCCAGCTGAGAGTTGGTTTGCTGATGATTGGACAGACCAATGATGAATCAACAGCAGTCATGTTGAGTAAATCATTCTGTTTCTGATAGAAGATAATCCATAGTAGTACTCAGCAGATATTGTGTTTCATTAGCAAATCTCTTTTTACCAAATATGTACCATAGTATTGCATAGTATTATTATATTTCCATTGTAGGAGCCTGAAGCTCCCTACAGTGACATTCCTACTTCTTCTGAGTATTTGTCCATCCTCTGAGGTGCTCTGAAGTACTCTGCTTCTCTGAGACTCAACATTCACAGTGTCATATCCATTCTGAACACACCTTCTTGCTCCTCCGCATACAACTCTGATCCCATCCTCATCATCTCTGGTCTTCTCCAATTGGATGTGATGAACATCACTCAAGGACCAACTTGGATGTCTGACATCAGACATCGTATTCCTGTTGAACCCCCTCCTATTGATCCAGATCTCGATACAGGTTCCACCCTCCAAGACTCTTCATTCCTATGCTCGACCATATGGTCCCTCTCCATTCCATTCTTTATTCCTATGCTCTATTAACACTGCCTGTCAGACCTTCACATCCTCCAATCATTCTTGTATCTATTCCATATGATACTTACATTCTCTGTTCTGTGTTCTGATCCAATCTCCTTGTATATAAATCCAAGACACTTCACATGTATCCCTCAGTTTGAATATCAAATAAGTTTCCTCCTCTCGAGTCCTTCCTCTCTTAAGTCTCTCCTCTGCTCTATCTCTCTTCCTACCTTTTGCCTTCTTTTCCTAAGGGCCAGACTTGAGCAAGGATGCAACAAATACATCCTGCACCAATTCCCTTGTACCTCTGCTCTTTTCTTTCCTTTTACCTTCAGAGATCTGCTGGACTTGAACCTGGAGGATCTGGACTTGACACAGGCCATCTTATCAAGTCAGAACTCCAACCTTTGGAGGACTGGAAATTTGTTCCCGTGCTCTGGATGAGTCATCCGTGAGTCAGAGTGGTGTTTTCTTATCAGGATATTACTTTATTTAATGTCTACACCTGTTCCTTCATGTTTCCTTTTAATTGAATCTCAGGAATACCCAGACTTAAAAGTTTGTGCATAGAACTTATCTCTAGAATTGAATTACCACCATTTACCATCAGTCCTAAGTCTCTGAGTTCCATTTTCCTCAACTTACTTCAACTTCTGTCAAGTCCTGCAACTCCTGTCAAGTTCTGACAACTACATAGTTGATTCCTTAGCTCTACTGAGTGGGGAGGAGTCAGAATCTTATTTTCCAGCACTCTCAGGACATTGGTGAGCCATTCTTATTTGCCCTCACCAACTTTCTTTCTCTCTTTCCAATTCCCTGGGTCAAGAACTACACTCACACCCTTTTCATTAGCTTAGGAGTTCCACTTCAGAGTTCATAGGAGTTTTACAGCATATTCAGCTAAAGCAATCAAAAGCAGCTCATATTTCTGCCTGTAGACCCAAATTTGACAGCTATCAAGCCTTCGAGCAAGGATCTGCCTTAAAAACCTAAGTATGTCAAACAATTCTTTCCTCACACATAGAACTTGGTTTTTTTTTGTGTCATGTTACATAACATGGAATGTTTTCCTTCATGATGGTGAAACAATGCAATCACCATTCTTGCCATTATCACATGACAGTACAACAACAAGACAACCACACAACCACACAACAACATGATAACATTGCTGCTGTTGTCCCTTCCTTACCCCATTTCTTTCACTGCACCCTGACCACATATTTCACAATGTCATGGATTACAACTGCAACTATAGTGTGACAACAACAACATGGTGGCTAGCACAACACAATGCTGCAAAACCAATGCAGCACAACAATTACATGGTTGCCAGTGCAGCACAATGGTGCAACAACCAACATGGCATGATGATGACAGTGGCCAAGGCACTGCAAGGGAAGAAGGGAGTGAGAACAGGGACAGTGCTAAGTAAGAAGACTATGAGGGAAATAGCATGATGATGACAATGCACTGGCTAGTGTAGCACAATAGTGCCACAACTAACACAACACAATGACAATGACACCACAACAATAGATATGACAACTGTGATGATAACTGCAGCCATGACCACAGCAGCCAGAGTGAGACAATAATGGAGAGGCAACCACCAGGGGTCTACAATGGCAACAGCAGTACTGCATGATGGCCACACTGCCACAATAATGATGCATTCATGGCAATGACAAGGAAAGCAGTGTCAACAGTATGACAATGTAAATGGGTTGGGCAGTACAGGGTGATGATGGCAAAATGCCCAGATTATGACATGTATGATACTAGATGTATTTGTTGAAATTTATTTTTTTGTATTTTCATAAGGGCCAGATGGGATGTTTAATTGTTAAATGAGCCAGTCACTGTCTATAATTAATGGCACCCTGCTCAGATCAGAATTTCAAAATTTTCACATTGGAAACCAAGAGTTATGGCTTTCTTGTTGAAGTCTTATAGTGAGTTTATTGAAAAATTTCCCTGACAAGTGCAATGCCACCTTTGTTCAGTGACCCTGAATGTGGTATTCCATGGTGGACCCTTTCAATTCTGAAGAGCCACATATGAAGGGGTGTGACACCTTGTAACTTGGATGCATTAGTGAGACCAGGCTGCCCAATATCACACACACATTCCTTTTTCACATAGCATATGCATATGCCAATAAAAATGGTGTGAGTGATCAAAACCTGCACCACCACAGCATAGGCAGAAACATCAAGATAACCTTAATGTGGCCCTTAGGTTTGTTAGCCTATGCCAAGCATACAACTGTCAGGATATTCCTGCTCCAGGTGACCATTTGACAATTTTCAGGTAGATGGCATCATTGCAATGTAAACACATTTACAACATGTATGTGATGCACCACAAGTGCCATGGTTTGTGACATACAGTAACCTTGTGGGTGCCACTGATGAAGGGTTGACAGCCTGTTATTCACTGGATGTTTGTGGATATTCAGAGGGTGTTTCTAGATTTTCCAACTGATTAATTACAGTGTCAGAAGGTTCAAAACAAGGATTTGAAGATTCATGTCTTAAAGCAATGCCAAAGAATACAATAAGAATGGAAAAAGCATTGAAGAATCCAAAAACAAGAACTCTGTCTCTTTATGAGGCAGAAGAAGAAGAAAAAGAATAAAAGCCTGCTTGCCCACTATGCCTGGGTGGGGCTTATAACCTAACAGGAGGATACAATGGTGCTTCTGCTGCACAGGGCAGATAAGAGAGAGGTAAGTCAAGATTTGATGAGATCAACCCTTGTAAGCTTCTTAGAGGCATGATCTCAAGAGAAAAAGTGAATTTCATTATTATTACATCATGGCATCTATCTCCTTTAAATACATTTAGGAACCTGTATGTATCTGTATGTAATGTATCCAAACCAGATAGATAATGTCAGTTATGACATTAGGTGATCTGCCATGCTGCTCCACATATTTGAAATAAGTGAGGTTGAATCTAGATTAATCCAACACAGCAGTTGTGGAGCTTAGAAAACTCAGACCTATCTCTGAAGTCCCCCACCATTCCAAGACTCAAAAGTCAGACAGGCCATCTGATTAAGTTGGAACTCTGACTTTCAGAGGATCAGATATTAGTTTCCACACTCCACATGAGTCATCCATGAGTCAGAGCTATGTTTCCTATTTAAAATATTACTTTATTTCACATCTACATTTGTTCCTTCATGTTTTTGTTCTGATTTACAGTCTCAGGAATGCCCAGAATTAAAATTTGTACTTTGAACTTAGTTCTACAGTGAAATTACCATCTACCATCAATTCTAAGTTTTAAAGTTCAATTTACTTCAATTCACTTCGAATCCTATCAAGTCTTGTCAAGTTCTGTCAACTTTTAGTTGATTCCTTAGCCCTGCTGAATGGGGAGGAATCAGACTCTTATTTTCCAACTCTCTCTGAACATCACCTCAGAGTTATGCTTCAGAGTTTCTAGGAGTTTTGCACTGTTATCCCCTAATCAAATTACAGAGATATGAAAATGAGTGAAGAAACATCTTAATATGAACAAGGAGTATGAAGCATATGATATGGTGATGGAACTGGTGGGTAAAAATATGGTGAGAGAGCTTTTTGAGAAAGGCTGGTTCAAGATTCATGGTCATGTACAACACAGTTGATGATGGACATACCATGTTGACAGTTTCTACTGGGAAAACTAAAATAGATTCAATAGTATTTTAGATATAATAAATATTTCATGATTAAATTGGAACTGACAACATGTTCCAATTGCAGTAAAATGAGAACATGTGATTTCATATGGTCAAGTTGCTATATATAATGGTGTCTCACTATACCACAATCTGATCAGCTAGTCAAATTGACATAGAATAAGATGTAGGCAATTTTCATGATTTGACAACATGGTCAGATTACTTAAAACAGATCATTCACTTTTGCAGCAATTTGACCATATGGCCAGATTGCTGTAAAACAATTCATGACATTTGTAGCAACTTGACTATATGATGGTCAGATTGTGATAAAACAAGCATCAACAAATGCAACAATTCATTCATATGATTCTATCATGTCACAGCCATTTCTTTATCTATCTCAACTTCTATGAACCTTTGAGCTTACTGACTTTACATTTGCCTCTCTTGCTCATCATCTTGTTTTCCAGACTTATCATCATTTCAGTCAATATATCCCCCACTCAAGTCCATTTCTCAATTCCTTTACATATATCAAGCCCTTATCAAAGTTCATTTCTTTGACCAAATCTCATTTAATTGATCATGACCTTGTTTCCATCATATTAATATCTGATTTTATGATTTCCTACACACACTGCTTCATTTCATTTCTATGGAAAATTGCATATGCAGATAACCTTGTCATGCTTAGTTGTGAAATGCAAAATGAACAATACAACATAACCTTGTGAAACACTTTGTAAAACCATCCAAAACATATAGTATAGCATGATTCAATGCCCAAGAATGCTGATGTTCAAACAACATGAATCAAGCTTCAGAGAAACTAAGATGATGCAACCAATGCAATCTTGCCATCTGTCATCTCAGTGGTCATACATTTTGTTATCTCAAAGTGATGTGAGCACACACAGGTCAGTTGTTCTATCACACACTCATGCATGCCCTCAATCATGCAAAAGACATGGTTAACAAGATCAGTATACAGTCATTTTAGTGCAATCACTATGACCTCTGCAATGTCTCTATGTGCCATTTCAGTGATCACACATTCATGCATCACATCACAAGTGGTGCAATCTCCTTTGGTGAATGTGCCCCTTTGTACACCAATATCTGCACATTTGATCAAAATGCTAAAATATGCATGTATGCATACACCAAGATTTGTGCATTTATTGAAATGTTGGATTGTGCACATTGGTTTACATCAATATCTGCACATTGCATTATATTGCTGCAATGCACACATCCTGGTGTGTATAAATGTGTGCATTCCAACCTTTTCATAAAATGCAGAGATAAAGGTGCATATATGTATATCTGCAAATTCCAGTAGTTTCATGAAACTTGAATACACCAATGTTGATGTACATATATAGGTGCATTTCACAACATTTGCAGAATGTGCAGATCTACAGTGGCTCAAAAAAGTGTCCCAATGTTGGCGCATTTTGAAGAGATTGGTTAATTGCCAGTGAAGAAAACCACACAAGGCCAAATACTTGCAGGAGCGAAGGTAGTACTTGCTCTGGGCTTCCTAACCCCAGTTGGATCATGTGATTCGGTTGTCATTCCACTGAGTTATAGCCATTTTAAAATAACATGTCATTGGGACACTTATTTGAGCATCATTCCAATTTTATACTTTTAGTACTTAGTGTGTCTTACTTTGGCCTTAATCACTGCCTCTAGCCTTCTGGGCATACTGTCTATCAATATTTGACCTTCTCAGCCTCAATTGTGCCCCACTCCACTGCAATCATCTCTCAAGTTTCCCATACTCCCCTAGCTTATTTTGAATAGTTGTTGAGCTTTTGTTTCAGAATTTGCCAGACATGTTCAATAGGGATATTGTCTGGAGATTGTGGGGGCAAATTCAGAAGCTTGCTTCCATTGAGATTCAAGCCATTCCTGAGCTCTTTTAGAGAAGTGCTTGGGGTCATTATCCTGTTGAAAAATAATGTCTTCCTCAGACATACCAGATTTTTCCATGCTATGAAGCAGATTACCCTTCAAAATGGAGACATACTGCTCAGCATTCATCTTGCCCTCTACCCCTGCCAAGATGCCAATACCATTTCAGCCCATACATTCCAAAATCATCAAGGAATCTCCTCCAAACTGTATCATTCTCTATATCTTCCTGTCCTGTAAAGGCTTACCTGCCATTTTTCATACACACATTCTTCCATCTGACCCAATCCTGTTAAGGTTGGTTTTATCTGACCCAATAACCCTAGTCTAGTCATCTACAGTTCAGTTTTGATACTTAAGAGCAAAGGCTAGCCTCTGTTTTCTATATTTGACAGATAGAAAAGGCTTTTTCTTCTTGACCACCCCCTTCAAGAAAGCAGACTTAAGGACATTGTAAACAGTTTGGGATGAGATAGGAGAGGAGAGGGCATAATTGATGAGATGGGTTGCTTGAATAGCATTTTCCAGTTTCCCAGTGGTAATATTAGTAATAATCCTTCTCTTATCAGTAGAGGAAACCTTGAAAGAACACCCTAGCTTGATGTTTTCCTTCTATAAAAGGTATTATTCGATGACTCTGGCCACAGTAGACTTCCACAACCCAGTTTGAAAGGAGATCTGATGAATAGAGAGACCAGATTCAGCAAGGAAGAGAATATTAGCTTTAATATAGGTAGAATTGGAGTTCATGATGATATTGATTAACTGAGTGGGATGAGTATTGGTTATATACCTTAGAATTATGTAATTTGCATAATAATTCAGGGTCAAGGCATAGCATCCATCAGAAGCTGTCATATTCTTATGTTATTTATCAGATAATGAATCACAGCATGATGCTCAAATAAGTGTCCCAATGACATGTTATTTTAAAATGGCTGTAGCTCAGTGGCATGACAACCGAATCACATCATCCAACTGGGGCTAGGAAGCCCAGAGCAAGTACTACCTTCGCTCCTGCAAGTGTTTGGCCTTGTTTGGTTTTCTTCACTGGCAATTAACCAATCTCTTCAAAATGCGCCAACATTGGGACACTTTTTTAAGCCACTGTATGTGCACTTATCTCTGCACATTTCAGCAGTTTGAAAATGTGTACATTTATACATCCAACTATGGACATTCCACTATTATTAGCCATTTGCTAGCATTTGAGCTAAAGGTCCAATTGGAGGGGCAAATGCTCACTGAGTGCCTTCAGCACTCTGCTTGCATTTGATGGTAAGTGGGCTCATTTATATCCATTCTTGACTTTTAATAAATGAGGTGACTGCTTGCTAAGTGCCTTCAGGACTTTGCTTGCATTCATTAGTGAGCTCTTTCATGTCCAGTCAGTAACAAAAGTAGGTCACATTATCCCAGTTCATCAATACTCAGAGTTAATCAGTATAGCAGTGTACAGCAGAGCCTATAACACTAAATGTTGATTTGATTTTGGACTGACATGTCACTGACATCATTAGCATCTTGAGCTAAACATCAAGTCCTTCAATTCAACACAATCATCATTAATTTTCAATCCACTGTACAAATTGAATTCCAATCATATTCCTATGCTGGGGAAATCCAGAGGCATTAATTGTATTGTGAATCTCAGTATATGTAGGATATAAGATGGTCCTGTCCAAGTATTGATCAGGAAGTGGCTGATTTACAGTAAGAAGTTGAGAGTGGATGGCATTGGTTAG
Source organism: Pulveroboletus cf. aberrans (assembly GCA_038094155.1). Taxonomy (NCBI): domain Eukaryota; kingdom Fungi; phylum Basidiomycota; class Agaricomycetes; order Boletales; family Boletaceae; genus Pulveroboletus; species Pulveroboletus cf. aberrans. Next base: position 11,122 of record JBBPTO010001433.1, read on the forward strand.
GAATTTCAACTCCTCACTGCAGTGCATGTTTTGAGGAAGATTGAGTTCTATATCAGTTACTCCAATGTGAAGAAATTATTGTGCCCAAGCATCAGACTCAGAATCTTGACCAAGACACATGTTTTGATGCACAGTCATGTTGGGCCAAACATTAGAGTGAGTGAGGGTTGCAGAAACAATCTGATGTCTTGAACCATGCAAAACCTCAGGCAGTATTTGTCTGAAATCTCCACTGGGCAAGGTAGTTGTTATGGCTGACCTGGGTGAGGGCAGACATAGAACTGTTGGGGCTTCAGACTTAACCATGGGTGAAGAGCAACAGAGCTTGATGATTGCAAGATGTCTACAAGGAGTCTATCTACTAACAAGGTTTGGTGATGAAGGATGCTGCCAGGCTAACAGTGGCCAAGGGTACTACCGAGTTAACACTGGACAAGAAGTCTGCCTACTATCAAGGACATATGACAAGGATTTCCCTTTGAAGGGTGGTAACAAGGAGACCTCTGGATGAGGTCAACAACGGTGACTTCCCAGTTAAGGGTGGTTCACAGCGATGAGGAGCAAGAAGGTATTAAGGCTACCCTTGGGCCTGTATTGGGAAGTGGGAACAATGATGTATTCCTGCAGTGGTACAGAGAAGGTAGGAAATGGTAAGACTAGACTGAGGAGCATATGTGCAACGACATGGGTTTATATACATAAAGGAATTTAGGGCAGGCATGGAATGTAAAGGAATATGAAGGAAGGAATTGCTAGCAAGTGGAGTTGAATCACATTGAATGCGATGAAAGCAGACGATGAGTCAGGGTATCATAGTCAGTGATGAAAAGAAATAAACATCCAAGTTGGGACTTATATCCATGCATATGTAAGCAATAAGTCAAGGAAAAGGTGTAGTCCAAAGTAAATTGTAACAATAGTAATACCTCCGAATTGTTGATCTCTGTTAAACAAATCAGACAAAGTATGATTCACATCCTTCACATTATGATAATGCTAAGAGCTTGCTTTGTCCCAGATGATCAATGACTTCTGTTGGAAAAGCTTGTGATGAAGATTATCTTTTTTGATGTTGCAAGTGGTTTGTTCATTACAGGCAATGGGAATCTTGAAGCAAGAATGAATTGTACTGCCTTCAGGCAATAGAAAATCAGCTATTCTAGTGGAGGCAACACACATAGAACAATTTATTCTCTTGCACAAACAGGAGCAGCAATGTCTTTTCTTGCCATATCCAGCACCACTACAGAAAAAGAATGAAGATCAAAAGTTACTGATGAGACTCTGTTCATGACTGTATTGTAGAGAGCAGTTTGTTAAGAATTGAGAGTGGGAAGACCTGGGTCAACAAATGTTTGCAGCTCCTATCTATCATGTTGATGTTGTTCATTAATGATCTGATTTCTGTCCTGAACATCCCAGTTGTTCTGTGGCAAAGGCATGTGCTTCCAGTTGAAGCACATTCCATGTCTTATGACATATGATATAATCCATAGTCATAGACCTCCTGTAGGTTCATAAATATGAGGAACATGAGTAAAAGCATGTTGCAACTTATCAGAGAGGTTTTATTTGGTAGCATTCCATATGTGATGAGGATTCTCAAAAGCACAGTGAATCAGAATAATGATCAACAGAGGTCTAAGCTGGAAGCAAATGGAAAAGGAGCAGCCTCTTAAACACACAACAACCACTCTCTATTATCTTGCAAAAGACCACTTACATCACATGAATTCTTGAAGGATTCATAAAGATGACCATTGAAAGCCTGAGATTCTCAAAAGAAGTAGGAACTGCTGCCATATCCCAGAATCCAACTAGTCAACTCTGACCCTCCAGAACTCAACTCTGCTTGATATCTTATCAATTATGCAGCTTCATTCCTCTGGACATCTGTATATATTCTTACATTACTCCTTTGTTATCTATTTACTTTAGTTCTCACTCTGTACCTTTTTACCCTGTGTAGCACACCTCTGGTCATGACCTCTCCAACCTCTGCCTTACATACCTACATAGCCCTCCATTACTAATCCAAAGTCTCTCCAACTGTATATATACTTCAAGTCTGTATGTAGATACCCTAGGCTGAATATTGACATAGACAGTCCTCTGTTATTTCTCTGGAACCTCTCTGATGTGTCTCTGCTAATGAAGGCTGAACATGCAATCTCTGGACATTCCAGTCTTCTTTGACATAGTTTCACTCTGGAGTGACACAACTTCCCCGCAACTCTCCAATCTCCAACTGGAGTTAGAGTGGAGGATGATCAAGCCATAATACCTGTATGGAAAAGGTATGAACCATGGAATATTAAAATCAGTATGACCAACTTCACTATTGATACATTAAGCAAAATATTAATATTAAATTGTTCCTCCTGCAATAGATATGCAGTATACATGCATTCATGGACTTTGTACTGCTGTTGAATCTTCCATACAGATTGATTTTTATATCAAACAAAGCACTTTTAAAAGTCTTGATACAGAGAATTATGGGCCTCAGCAGCAATGCGATCTGGATCTTGATTTGCCTTAAATCAGACCATCAACTCAGTATCCTTGACATTGTTGACCACCTCTTACATAAATTTGAGCACCAGCATGAACAGCAAAAGACTGTTGTCCTGGAAAATGTATCTGAAGATAATAGATAGCTGGCCATTCCTCATGCATGGAAAATTTAAAGATATCATGACATGCTTGATTGGCAGAAACATATTTGGTATAAAGATAGGACTGGATCTCATGAATAATTTTACAGTCTGGACCTTTGTATATATATTTATGAATACAATCGACTGCATTTATAGATGCACAGACTGGCAGACTGATATGATAGTCAAATTATACCAGCAACTCTCTGACATTGGAAACCACATGTCAATTACCAAAGACATCCTGACTTTTTTGAACTGTTCTGCCATTTTCTGGGTGAGCATATTCAGGATATCTATCTTTCTTAATAATAGTTTGAGAATTACAAGCTTTGGGAAAGCACTTCTTGCAGACATTATTTTCAAAGCATCTGTGAGAAGAGCATGGATCATGAAGCATGGATCTGGTAACAGTGGGATGAAGTTGAATATGAAGGTCAGGATCAGGAAATTGTGTAGATATGATGGCATCAGTCTGATCTACAGTTTGTACAGTGTGTTATGGCTGACCTAAACGAGGGCAGACATAGAACCATTGGGTCTTCAGTCTTAACATGGACAAGGAGGCAATGGAGCTTGATGATTGCAAGACATCTACAAGGAGCCTACCTACTATCAAGGTTCAGTGACAAAGGGGTGCTACCAAACTAATGGTGGCCAAGGTACTACTGAGTGAATGGTGGACAAGGAGACCTCAAGGCAAGGTCGATGAGGAGACTTTCCATTTAAGGGTAGTTCACAGTGACAAGGAGCAAGAAGGTATTAAGGCTACCCTTGGGCCTGTATTGTGGAGTGGGAACACCGATGTACTCCAGCAGTGATGAGTGTACAAGGTAGGAAATGGTAAGACTAGACTGAGGAGCATATGTGTGACAACATGGGTTTATATATGTAAAGGAGTTTAGGGCAGGCATGGAATGTGAAGGAATATAGTGGAAGGAATTGCTGATGAAGCAAATGGAGTGGAATCGCATAGAATGTGATGAAAGCAGATGATGAGTCAAGGTTTCATAGTCAGCGATGAAAAGAAATAAACATCCAAGTTGGGACTTATATCCATGCATATGTAAGTAATAGGTCAAAGGGAAAACCATAATCAGAGGTAAATCATAACATTACCCCCTTAGTAGACTTGAAGTCACTGACTTCAAAAATCTCTATAGTCTCCATAGGGCTCATCAGTCATGTTAGACATGGCAGCATTGTCGAATGCAAAGTCTCATTCATCCTCCCTCTCGTCAATAGGTGGGGGCTCCTGGGTGGTTGTTGATAGGGGTGCAGAGCGTCGTTGGGTAGAGAAATGAACAGTTTGTCAGGCACGTTGGCATGAAGGACTTGATGGCGGAGTTCCTCGAAACAAGGACAATGAGGACGATCAATGGAATGAGGGTGAGGTAGAGGGAGAGGGCCTAGGCATAGGGCATTAGAGAGGGAATTCCCACTGGCTATGTCTGGGGGCAAATTGGAGGCAGGTGGAACATAAGTATTCAGGGCATTGGTCCCAAAAGTGCCTGAGGTGGTGGCACTGAAAGCAGGCTTGGGGGTAGCAGAGATTGTCGATAGTGAGAATGACTTCTCCCATGTTTTCATGGTGGCAGAGCTCTGCTTGGTTATTGCTGTTTGCAAAAATGTTGAGGTTCTGGGAATTTTGCAACAAAGTGATTACTTGCAGTCATTATAACTTTTGATTTGTTCTGAGTGAACGGCTGCCCAGGCTGTTGAATCATCATAATAAAAGTTGTTCTTTTCATCATCCCTGAGGTGCATCCAATGAAAGATCAGTGAAAACATGAAATGTGGATGACTTCCTGAAATCACCCCCTGTGCAACAAATCTGATTTGTTCTGAGTGAACTGCTATTTGGACCACCATATTGTCCTAATAAAAGTTGTTCCTTTCCCCATTCTTGAGGTGCATCCAACAAAAGATGAAAAAAAAAATGAAGTTTGGGTTTCCCACTGATCCCCCCACTGAGCAAAGATTCCAGTCATGGCAGGGGGGAACAAAATTTTATTGGATGCACCTCAGGAA
>JBBPTO010001434.1:0-13711 GCA_038094155.1 Pulveroboletus cf. aberrans
ATATAAGACATCATAAACTGAACTTAGACATGTGTAAATTAATTTACTCATGTCACCCCACTGTAGATACCCTCCAGTAGCTAACAAAATACAGTACACTGAATAGACTACAGTACAGATCCATTTTTGGTGACATTTTGCTCGAGCTGTGCACGGACGACGAAAAAGGAAAGATATTATGTAATGTGCGAATGCCTTGTTAATGGATGATGGTCTGTGGGAATGATGGTCGCCCAAAAAGGCAAAGCACATGGCAATTTAGTGAAATTAGCGAAAAAGCCAAGACAACCGCACACAACCATGCCAGAGCAAGTGTTGCGAAACAACCATAGTAGAGCAAGAGTGCTGAACTACCCATCACGTTCCTCCCCTCCACACCCTGGGGGCATCGCGTCCCCCCCTCCCATGCACGTCAGCCATTAATCTTTTGATAAAGGAAAAAGGGGCTGATCACAACAAGACCCCAATGCAATGGATGTCAATACTGTATCCATCCCTCACCCCCAGAAGCTTACCTCCAAAGAAAAGGAATGCTGTCATAAAAGGAACCTTTGTTTCAAATGCTGAAAATCTGGGCATTCAGCATCAAACTGCAACACCACCTTTAAAAACGCCCTCAAACCTTCCATCAAGAAGATGATAATGAAGGACTCCGAGGATCTCCCTACACTGAAAGAATGTGAGGAAGATGGCAAAGAAGTGGTCAGAAGGATACCTTGTTTTTGTTTCCAGGATTTTTAGAACAGAGGCCAGCCTTGATGTCTGCTACCTCCTATCCTGTATATGCATCCATAACTATATCTCATATGATGAAATCTATGCAGATCCCCATTGAACTCATCATACCATTGCACATGCTCAAAACCATCGAGTCCCATGCCCTGGTGCAGACATTAACTGCATGGACTGGGGGTTTGTTAAGAAGAACAGACTCTTCATGTCTTAGCTTGAGAAGCCATTTCAAGTCTGCAACCTTGATATGTTATCTAAGAAAGGCAAAGTGTCACTTTCTACCACACTCTTTGTCAGCATCAATGGGATCACTAAAAAGGTCCTCTTTTACATCATGAATTGCAAATGACAGAATGTCATCCTAGGATCACCTTGGCTGAAGGTGGTCAACCCTCTCATCAACTGGTCTAAACAGACCTGTACCATCTTCAAATCCCTCAACAAGTTGAAAAACTTGTATCAAGTCCATGTCGCCAACCTCAAACAGCACAATAAATTCTATCCCACTCCTGCCCACTGAGAAACCATGATTCACCAAGTCTATGACAAAAGGCTCTTCAACTACCTCCAGAAAACAGAGGAGTCTGACCATATTACCATAGATAAGCAGTACACCAACATCTGTCATGTAGTCCACTTTGAAATCTGCTTCACCCCCTATTGCAGCCTCCAACACAAGAGGTTTGTCAATAAAGTCACCACCACCACCAAGCTTGCAGCTGTGGCTGATAAAGCCAAACACAAGACCACATTACCTCCTGAATACACAGAGTTCTCAGATGTCTTCATGAAGGAAGCATCTGACCACATTTCCCCCTCATATCCCTATGATCATGAGATCCACCTCAATAATTCATTCATTCTCAAAGTTGGAAAGGCCTACCTGTTGTCCCCAGATGAAAGAAAATCCACCGAGGACTTTATCCAAAACAACCTTGACTATGGAAAGATCCACCCCTCAAATTCCCCCCAAGCAGCCCCCTTCTTCTTCATCAAAAAGAAGGATGGCAAACTCTGCCCATGCCAAGACTATCACTACCTGAACAAGCATACCATTCATGATGCATGTCCCCTCTCCCTAGTCTCCAATTTTCTTAACAAGTTGAAAGACATAAAGGTCTTCACTAAGTTCGACTTCTGCTGGGGATAAAACAACATCAGAATTAAGGATGGCAACCAATGAAAGGCCACCTTCATCATGCACAAAGGACTGTTTGAACTGCTCATTATGTTATTCAGGCTCATGAACTCCTCCACCACATTCTAACAATTCATAAATGATTTGTTTAGGGATATGATCACAGAAGGATGGCTTGTCATCTATATGGACAACATCCTTATCTTCTCCCCTGACCCAGAGCTCCACAAGGAATGAACCAAGCATGTCCTGCAAAGGATGCAAGAACTTGACTTGCACTTAAAGCTTGAAAAGTGCACCTTCACCACCTCTGAGGTAGAATACCTTGGAATGATCATCAAACCCAGACAAATTGTCATGGACTCAGTCAAGCTCAATGGGATTTCTGCTTGGCTGACATCTATGAAAGTCAATCCTTCCTTGGTTTTGCCAACTTCTATCAGTGATTCATCCACAACTACTCCTCAATCACCTGTCCCTTGATAGATATTACAAAGAAGAATCTTGCATGGGACTGGACTCCCACTTGCCAGAAGTCCTTCAACAAGTTGAAGACACTCTTCCTGTCAAAACCAGTTCTTCATCTCTCCGACACATCCTGAACCTTCACCATCATGACCAATGCATCAAAGTATGTGTTAAGACCGAAACATCCTCTGCTCAAACTCCAGTCGGAGATTGGAAGTCAAAGGGGAACAAACACCAGAGGTAGTCGGACATTCAGAGGATCACATTCAGAGGAGTGAAGGCTTGATGCATGACTTGTGTGTCGCGTCTCTGCACTGTCATGGCCTTCTTGATCAGAGATGCATTGGAGAGTCCAGAGAGAGATTAAAAGAGAGAGTCTAAGGTGATATTCAGGCTGAGGCTATCTACATACAAAGTCAGAGTATATATATGAAGGAAGTTGGAGGCTATGTAAATAGGTAAGTCAGAGTTGAAGAAGTCATAACTGGAGCTGTGCACCAGTAGTGCAGTTCACCAGAGCTGTGCTGCACAGAGTCAGAGGAATCAGAGGAGTGAGACTAATCTAAATATGGAACAAGGGAAGTACATAAAGATATCTATGATAAGTCCGGAGTTTTGGAGATTAGAAGTTGGTGAGATGTCACCAGAGATATTAGTGAAGTTGTTCTGAAGGTCAGAGTTGACTTGAATGTACAGGATATGACAGTATGCCACTGAAGTAATTATCCTCCAAACTGATGCCAATGGAGACAGGCACCCCTGTTCCTATCTCTCACAGTCATTCTTCCCTGCTAAGAGAAACTATGACATCTATGATCATGAACTCCTTGTGATCATCTGAGCCCTGAAAGCCTGAAGACACTACCTCTCTGACTTCCCCTTTTCCATCCAAGCATTTACAGATCACAAAAACCTGATGTACTTCCATCAACCCCAGAATTTGAACCACCAGCAAGCTTGCTGGCTTCTCAACCTCATTGACTTCAACCTGAAAATGGTCCACATCCCTGGTTCCCAACTCACTGCCCCTGACACACTCTCCCACCACCCTAACCTCATCAATTTCTTCCTTGCAGGCAAGCTTGCCTCCTCCTTGTCCTCAGATCTCCTTGTTCCCCAGGCTCTCCAGGCATTGCAAGGAGAGGTATCCCCTACCTTCCACTTCTGTCTCTTCAATTGGTCATATATGGATGGAGTCTTGTCATACAAAGGACATATCTACATTTCCCCCACAGGTGACCTCCATCATGAGGTACTCACTTACTGCCACAATCATGAAACTGCCAGACACCCCAGCTATGTAAAAACCTGACAGCTTGTCTCCACTGAATTCTGGTGGCCAGGATTGGCCCAATTCATCTGAAAATACATAGAAGGCTGTGCCATCTGCCAGCAAAACAAGGCAAACACCCATCCCACTGTTCCCTCACTGACACTGATTAAATCCTCGTGTTCACATCCATTCCAGCAGATCTCATGTGATCTTATCATGGAGCTCTCCTCCTTCTCCAGTTTCAATTCCCTATTGGTCATGGTTGACTTACTAAGGGGGTAATTCATTGCCCCACTAAGAAAACTATCACTGCCAAAGGCATTGCAACCCTCTTTTTTTTACAAAGTCTTTCTCTAATTTGGTCTTTATGATAAGATCATCTCTGATCAAGGCCCACAGTTTGCCTCCTCCTTCACTAAAGAGCTAGGTCATCTCTTGAACTACAATCTTTCCTTGTTCACCTCTTATCATCACCAGTTGAATGGTGAGACTGAACATGTCAACCAGGAAGTTGAAACATATCTTTGTATCTTCTGTGGCACAAACCCTGGTTTCTGGTCAGATCAAATTACTCATGCCAAATTTGTGCACAACCACTGCCCCCACTCTGTCACCAGCAAGTCACCATTTTATTTCATGATGGGCTACAACTCCATGCCCTACCCACTGTCCTTTCTGATTCTAGCCTCCCCACCATCAACCTCCATCTGAAATCCTTATCTGCAATGAGGGATGAAGCCCTCACAGCCCATTAACTTGCACATCAAGTCATGGCATCATGAAACAAATGCTCTTTTACCCCATTCTTCAAGGGAGACAAAGATTGGCTCAAAGCCAAAAACCTCCATCATTCCATTGCAAACCTGAAGTTCACACCTAAGAGGGAAGGACCCTTTATGATAATAAAGGTACTATCCCTGATCACATATCAGCTCTGTCTTCCACTGGCATGGAAGATCCATCCCATATTCCATGCTTCTCTTCTTTTCTCTTATAAAGAAAATACTGTCCACAGCAAGAACTTCTCAAGACCTCCACTAGAACTTGTAGAGGGTGAGGAAGAGTATGAAATAGAAAATATTTTGAAACACCACAGTGTGCTGTCTTCACACACATTCCTGATCCATTGAAAGGGATATTCAGCCAAAGAAGACTTCTGGATCCCTGAACAGTGTAGGAAACAGAAGTTTCCTACAGTGATACCTGGAGTTTTCCTGTGGTCTGATAGCCTCTATCTTGCACTCCTACCAAACCTGAGACCATTCTGCTGCTGTTCATCCCAACCTGAGTCAGACTAGTTGAAGTCCAAAGGTTAGTTTTGAATCTGATGTCCAGACCCGAGTTTCCACACACCAGACCCGGTTTTCCCACGCCTCAGAACCTGTTCCCACACTCCAGGTTCAGTCAGGTTTTTGTCTTTTTCGTGTTTTCTTTACTGTACTTTGTTCAGGTATGACCAGATTAGACTTTTGTACCTAGGAATTAGTTCCTAGACAGTGTGCAAGTAACCACCATCTATCCTAAGCCTATAAGTCCAGTGTAGGAAAGTACAGTTTCCTACAGTGATATCTGGCCATTCCTAGCCATCTCTAGTCCCTATCCTGCGCTCCAATCGATCTGAGACCGCTCCATGCTGTTGTCTATCCTGATCCAAGTCGATCCAGTAGTTGTCTGAAGGTCAGTTTTTGATCCATCTATCGTTTGTCTACCGTTTCCTTTCAATTCAATGTATCAGACCCAGACCCATGCACACAGGATACCTATCCGGTCCACCGGATACCGGATTCCCGTGCACCGGATCACTTTCCCACACACCAGATCCATTCTTTTAGAGTCAAATAGCCTTCTTTTGTGTTTCTCTTGTTATATATCATTCAGGTATGCCCGAATTAGGATGTAGTTCCCCTACCATCACTATGCAAGCCATCTAGTATCATCCAGTTCCTATTCTAAGCCAGTTCCCCTCCAGTTTCCCCTATTCCTGTCCTAGTCCTGCTACACCAAGTTGGTTTCCTAGCCCTACTGAACAGGGGGAAGCCAGACTCAGTTTTCCAGTGTCCTGTGGACAACCAGTGAGCCATCCTTATAGTCCTCTTTTATTCTCTTTCCAATTTCCTGGGTTGAGACCTACACTTGCACCCTACTTATTTGCTTAGGACTGCATCCTGAGTCCTGTAGCTACTTTACAATGGGTTGATGGATAGGCAATTCACAATCCATATCCATACCCATACATATCCATATCCATGACCCACCATGGATATCAAGTATCCATGCAGATCTCTAATTTACATAGCCTCTGACTTTCCTTCATATATATACTTCAACTCTGAATGTAGATAGATTCAGCCTGAGTAGAACAACTCAGAATCACTAAAGGCTCTAGGTTGCTTAATAGGCAAGGGGATAAATTAGTTGATGTCTCTGATGCTGAGGAAACACCAAGAGGACAAGACTGTACTTTGATGGCTTAATTCATGTCCTTTATGTACTACATGGGGTTTGTACATATTGTACACTAATCTAAGATGTCCATGCTATCTATGCATGTATATAATATATTAGAGATCATATGGAAGCATGCTACAGCCTTGTACATGCCTGATATGCAAGGCTGTGGAAGAATGGAAGATCATATATGAATGGGTTTAAGGGTGTGGTATATGATAAGGGTAATGGGTAATACTGTCATATCCTGTGCAAACAAGTCAACTCTGACCTCCAGAACAACTCTACTAATACCTTCAGTGACTTTTCACCAACTTCTGATCTCTGAAACTCTGGACATATCCTAGATCTCTTTACAAACATCATTTTTGCTGTATTTAGATTATTTTTGCTCCTCTGTTTCCTCTGACCATGTGCAGCACAGCTCCAGTTATGACTTCTCCAACTCCATCTTACCTATTTACATAGCCTCCAACTTTCCTCTGTATATATACTCCAACTCTGATGTAGATAGCCTTAGCCTGAATATTACCTTAGACTCTCTCTTCCTATCTCACTCCAGTTTTCTCCAATGTGTCTTCAATAAGAAGGCCATGATAGTGCAGAGACATGACACACAAGTCATGCATCAAGCCTACCCCTCTGGATGTGACCCTCCAGATCTTCAGCCATAACACACTCAGGACATCCTAGCATCTTTACAATGTTATCTTCACCAAATCCTATATGTGACAAAATTTGTACACTATGGAGGTGTCAAGATCCATACTCCTCTGGGGCTTCATCTGATGGAGGTCCAAGGGTTATCAGTCAACTCCAGAGCGAAAGAATGCTAGAAGGGCTGGAGGTTCAATGGAGATGAGGTGAAACAGCATGCAGAGGTGACAAAGGCACATTGAGACAGAGATAAGGGGTCATGGAGGTGAGAACTTGGCATAGGACCTATGTGTCATACTGTTGCCTACTGTTGGGTCCTCATTTCAGAGATGGAAGGGGCATATTGAATAGGATAAGGAGGGGAAGGAAAATTTGTTAGGATCAGACAGAGTTAGAGGAGTTGAAATCGAGGCAACAACATCAACATCAATATTTGAACTGAGGAATACATGAGAGAACTACAAGGAGTTACATACTACAAGATCAGATTGGAATCTGGAACAGAGAATGGAGAAGACCATATGTAAAGGTACAATAATGGTTGGAGGTCATATGGTGCTGAGGGGGGATGTACATAGAACTAGGGAATGAAATGTAACACAAGAATAACATAGGAATGTTCATAGGATTGAGGAATGGAGTGAGCATAAAGGGAAATAAGATCCAGGCCAATCATAATAGGCTCAACAGGAGAAAGGGTTCCAGTATTGGAGGTCTGATGAAAGGTAGAATGGAATTCTTTGAAGGAGATCAGAGATGAGGGAGTCAGAGTTGGAGGTGACATAGGAGGTATCAGAGAATATACAGAGGTGTGGAGATTATGATTAGTAAGGAATATGATAGTGCCCCTCAATTAAAGCTGAACCCTCAAGGCCCAAAGGTCAAAATGTAGTGTCCACTAGTTCACTATTGTTCAGTGGGTAATGGACTTATAGATCCAGCGGAAACTTGGCAGCATCCTGTAGAGTTTGAACCTGTGTATAAGGCATGTTCAGAGAACAAACTTGCCTTTCATCCACAACCATCATGTCCAGCAGCTGTGAAGCAAGTCCATCTAATGATGAGGTGATGAAGCTGCGGGAGCAGCTTGCTGCAGTGCAATGGAGGTGTGAGCAAGAATGGGTGGCATGTTGGAGGTGTGATGCTGAGGAATGGGAGTAATAGAAGCATAAAGAGTGTGAACAGAAGAAGTGAATAGAGGCAGAGGTAAAGAAATGGAGGCAGTATGAGGAGTGTGAAAAGTAACAGGTGGTGGAGCAGTGGTATATGAAGCTAGTGCTTGCAGAGGTGAAGAGGAGGTACAAGAAGGTGGGAAAAGGGAAGGACTGGGCAACTGGTGAACAGGTGCATGGTAGACCTGAAGCATTTGACAGGGCTAACAGGAGGTCAGGAGAACCTGATTGAGATTGGATCAGACACAGAGGACTGGACAGGATTGATGAGAAAGTTGAGGGATTGAGAGATAGATGGTTGAAACTGGTGCCAGAGGTGGGGGAATGTGTGCATGCCACCATCAGGCACAAATGGGATGGCATGCATGGGGTGCACCAAGGCATACATCATGTGCACAAGATCAGAGAAAGCAACAGAGGTGCCAGAGTCACTGAGGAGTGGGGAGAAGAAGAAGCAGGCAAGGCCTGTTGTTGAGGTTGAGCAGAGGGATGGACATGATCTACAGAGCACTCCTAGGAGCACTTTGTGAGATTGCAGGTCACCTTGAGGTGATTGTGGAGGTGGAAAATGGGGCTCAGAAGGAGCTCTGTGGAATGAGGAGGGAAATGGTGGAAGAAAGGGTGGAGCACACTGAGAAGGAGGTGCAGATGGGGTTAAGGAAGACAAGTGAGAACAGGGTTGAGACAGAAGAGAATAAAGAGGGAGATGCAGAGGGGAAAGAAGAGGATGGAGGGGATGTGTTCAGATGATGGAGATGATGAGGTTGAGAGAAGAGGTGAAGACAGAGGTGAGGGTGAGGATGAAGTCAAAGAAGGAGTATACATGTAGGTAGTAAATAGAATTATTTTTTGTCAATGTATAAATGAGGTTCAGAGTGAAATAAAGAAAAAGTAGAATAACAGAGAACTGTAAGTATCAGAGGTTTTCAGAGGTTTTGTAAACGATTTAAGAGGAGTGAAAGAGAGTATCTAACTATGATAATACAATGGAAAGAAAAGATGTTGATTTTGGAGGTGTGTGGAGGAAGTAGGAAACAGTATTGAAGGTATAAGGAAGAGGTGTCAGAGGTGTCATTAGGGAGGGCAGAGGAAATCAAGGGATGTTCAGAGAGGGAAGAAGATATTGGAAGGTAGAGGAAATGTGGTCAGAGGGAGGTATTTGAGATGAGGGATTGGCCATGAGTTATGATAATGAAAGAGAGTCTTGTCAGAGATAGGGAGATGGGACAGATCAGTGGGACATCACGGAGTTGGGACCAGAAGCAATTTGCAGTGGGTCAGATAAAATCAGAGGGACTTCACAAGCTTTGCTAGGTTGGTAATGAGCAAGCAGAGTCCTTATCTCCCCCTTACAGAGGAGACTTCCCAAAGCCTCTTAGGCACAGTGGAGGTATTTTGGAGTGAATAGGAGGAATGTAGGAGAGAGAGGAAGACCATTTGAAGGGTGATTAAAAATGTTTCAGAGGAAATTCTGTAAAGTATTCAAGAGAGACAAAGACAGCAGAGGCAATAGTCAGAGAAATAGTCTTTTGTAGTGAACTTACCAATTGGAGGAAGTTTACAAAATTGAAATGACAGATAGGAGGTTTGAAGAATGATCTGAAGAGGATGGAGTTGGGTGTTCATGAGGTTAAGCAGCATCTGAGGTAAGCAAAGGTGTGATGAGGAGGATGCCTGCAATTGAAAAAAAACCTTGGGAGTGGAGGGGGAGTGATAAGAGTTAGATGCATAGCAGCCAAGAATCAGTGTCAAGTGAATAATGGAGAGAATGTCAGGACATTCAGAGGAGTTTCAGAGTGTATGAGGGGACTGAGGAAAGACAGGGAAGTTGGAACAATGTGCACAGAAGGCACTGATACTATTTCATTATAGGTTGGAGGGAAATGTAGTTGGAAGAGGTACATCAGAGGAGGAAGGAGGAAGGAGGTTGACTGGAGGGTAAGGAAAGGGGTTGATGAAGCACACTGCCCAGGTTCCTAACTCATTTTTGAGTGAACAGTGCCTCTGTTTGGTGATGATATGAATAGGGCAGAGTTTGAGCTCAATCAGTTGAGGAGAATACTTGAGGTTGGATTGGAAGGTCAGGATGGAATGGGAACATGGGTCAATTATCCTGTTGATGAGTGCTGGAGGTGCTGAATCTTCAGTAAACGATCAAGAGTTCTCCATCAATTGCAATCCAGAGAGAACATTGGAGTGAAGTGGAGACACAGGGGTGAGCCGAAGTTAGCTGATGGAGGTGGCAAGGATATACTACCATGATCAGAGGGAGTGAGGGGACAGGAGGTGCCTATGTAGATGTGAATGGCAGCCAAGTGTGAGGCTTCCATGAAGAATTGAGGTCTGTCATGAGGAGCAGAGTTGCTTGACCATCAAAGTGAGGCATTGAAATGAAGGATGGAGATTGAGGGAGGTCTAAAGGATAAGGAGAGTGGGTTCAGAGGTAGTTGGACACAAGGGGTTTGGAGGACAGGAAGATAAGGGTACAGAAGTCATGGGGTGAGGAAAAAGTCAGAGGTGAGAGAATGAGGTTGTGGAGGTTATAGGAAAGGATATCAGAGGATATGAAGGTGGGTTAGAAGAAAATTGGAGGTAGGAGGTTGAGAGGGAGCCATGGTCCAAGCTGTAGATGAATGAAAGGATAAGCTCAACTTTTGACACACAGCAACTAGGACCAGTGATAGGAGGGACAGAGGAAAAGGAGAGGATGAGAAATGTGATGAGGGTATGGATCAGGAGTGATGACAGGAAATTTTGGCTCATCAGAGTAGTTGATGGTGAACTCTGGAGGGTTGAAGTGAGCATTTTGGGGTTGAAAGGAAGTTGTCATGATCATGAGTGCAGTCCCTTATTCCCCTCTTTTATGTAGGTTGACATTCCAATGTCAAAAGGGAAATGGAAGGAGGGTAATTGTGCTGACATTCAATGCCAAAGGCAGCACAGAGGCATGTGGAGGTGATCAGAGCACTAGGTGGTAGTCAGGGATGGGATGAAAGAAATCATATCAGAGGACTTGGGAGAGGTCAGAAGACTGAATTCAAGAAGTAGCCCTGCAAATGCACAAAAGGAATAAGTCAACTTTTGACACACAGCAACTAGAATCCAAGGATTGGAGGTGAAAAGGGTGAGGGAACAGAGATGAATTGAAGGTGAATTGGAGGCGAATAATGAAGAGAAGGTGGAGGCTCAGAGGCTGGGAGAAAGGCATATCTAAGGCATTCATCCTGCAAATGAACAGAAGGAATCATGGACTCAACTTCTGATGCACAGCAACTACAGGCTAAAGAAAAGGAGATGGTAGAAGAGTGGAGAGCAGGATGTCAGGGGAGAGCCAATCAAGGGAGGTCGAGCATCTATACATTCAAAAGGACCAGTTTGAGCGCTCCTATAGCATTCCTGGTAATTGGATTAGGATGACAGAACATTGGAGGTTGAATATTGGAGAATTGAAAGATGTCAGAGAGGAAACAGAGATGAGGAGAGGAGCGTGATGAGTGCTGAGCACAAGCATGGAGAGGGGACTGTAAGGTCTGAGGGAACTCAAGGCAAATCTTAGGTAGGTCAGAGGTCATCATCCAGGAGTTGGCTGGCTAGGCCAATGTGAGCCTAAGGAGGATCATTGGTATTCAGAGGAAGAGAGGGGAGTGAGGTTGATCCTGAAGACACAAAAGTCGGCATGTTGGGGCTGGTGTTCCATCCACAGAAGTCCAGCAAGATGCCTCTCCATACCCACAGTCAACAGACTATAATGTGTGAGTAAGCAGGGGTTGGTACTAGTGTGTTTCAGGAATCCAATGAGGGGTATGCAGATTGCATTGAAGGTGGTTTCACCTGAGTGAGGGAAGTGGAAGGGATCTGGTGAAGTGCAGAGAACAAGAGGATAATGCCAAAGGATTGCAGAGGATGTAGGAGGTGATGTGGGGGCATCAGAAATGATGGTCCTTTGAGGGGAACACATCACAGATGTCATCAAGACATCAGAGATGACACTGTCAAGGCATCGGAGGTTTGGAGAAGGTGTGACATTGTTGGGGAAGGCTGAGATGGTAAAAAGAGATCGGAGATCATAAGGAGTCAAAGGACATTCAAATGAGAGATGAGAGAGACAGGGGTGACAACATCAGAGGCAGAGTAATGAATGGGGAGAGGCAACACCACCGAAAATGTGAGGATTATATAAGCCAGAAAATGTCGTCACTGGATAGCCCCCATATCTACTCGATGCTAAGATTATGAATGATTGGTTAAATACAACAGAAATAGACAGATTAGTGTAATTAGTTCGAAAGGTGTAGAAAAATGGAATGATGCAGGTAAATTAATCCATGTCAGAATCCTCATCAGAGTCTCTATCAGTTTGACCAACTGCTGTGCCGCTGCTACTCCCCACCGATGGAAACTCACAAATGATGTTTCCCAGTGAATCATTGTCTGGTCTTGCAAGGCTGCTGGTATACCGAGACACAGCGCTGCGGAGTTCCTCAATCTTCTCATCTGATGTGATGGGAAGATGTTTCAATGTGAGAAGTAAGTAGCAAATGCTGCTTTTCCATGGCCTTAATTTGTTGACGAGCGCTCTTGAGAGCACGCTTAACATGCTTCTCTCACCGACATGCATTTTGGAGTGATGCAGTGAGTATCTTTAATCGTCTCGCTGACTCCAGGTTTGCTACTGGTATATTTCTGAATGGTATGCATGACTCTGATGCTGAAGAGGAGCTGAATGAGGTTGAGACAGGTTGAAGATGGTTACAGAAGCTTACCTCCTGATGTTCCATCTCAAGCTTCAATACAGCCCCCAATGCCCCATTTTTCTGAGCTTGTAACTGTGCAAACTGAGCCTTTTGCACAGAAGAACACCTTTTACTTGGTTTCCATCGAGTATCACGGGGCATTTGGTTATTCTGCAGTCATCCCGCCCACCTTTGACGCGACGCGACGCACCCATGTTCGCTTATGTAACCATTTATTGACCTTGATCCTTGTGCTCGTTCTGTGGACACAACACACTGCTTGATCTCCCAACTGACGCGTGAATAGTGTGTTTTTCAAGTGGCCCGATGTATTCTCCAAGAGCTTTTCTACCATAAATTTATATTGGCCTAGATAGCTCTTCTAACTTGTACAGTTTCGTGATTTTCAACATTTCCCTCGGCGAATACAATGACAAGATAAAAATATGCTAGTCTCTCCCTACAAACATGAGCTCAAAATGATGCAGTGGTGTTGCAGAATGAGCAACTTTTCGTGACCAGTCAGTCAGCTGGTGGACCGGTTAGACAATGTGCGTGCGGAGTTGAAATTTTGCAGGGAGTTGCCTCTCCCCATAATGAATGGGTGCATTTGGGAGAGGTGGAAGAGAAGTGGGAAAGAAGTAATGCAACTCCTGAGGTTATGGAGGTCTGCATAGTCAAGGTCCTAAGGAAGATATCTGAGGGTCCAGGATGAGATCTAGAGATGTATTGAAACATGAGTAGATGCTGCACATGACACAATCCTAAAGGTAGACTTGGAGAAGGAGTCTTGATGCAGGAGATGGGATGGAGGGACAGGGATTGCATTTGAAGGCGATCAGAGCTATCAGAGTACACATTGGAGATGATTCTGTTATGGCCGACCTGGGGATGGGCAGGCATAGAACTGTTGGGACTGCGGTCTTAACTGTGGACAAGGTGGCAATGGAGCTTGACAATTGCAAGACGTCTACAATGAGCCTACCTACTAGTGAGGTTCAGCGACAAGGGGCACTATTGAGCTAATGGTAACCAAGGTACTTCTGAGTTAAACGTGAACAAGGGAGTCGGCCTACAATTGAGAACTGAT
>JBBPTO010001435.1:0-15778 GCA_038094155.1 Pulveroboletus cf. aberrans
CGACCCTGGGGATCCTTAAGACCATGTCGTCCATACCATTTATACAGTTTGACACCATGTTTCGGCCTGGGATCAGAAGCCCGGAGAGTAAAACAAGGGGGGTTCGGTCGACGCTCTTCGTGATTCAACCCGCATGGTTCAACCATAAGGAGCAAATACTCCCAGGGGTACGAGAAGACTGCATCGATGTCGAAACAATGCTCAGCGCTCTTGTACCCTTACCGTCGCAAGCCAATCCGCCCTGGTCGAGTTTCGGTATTTCAGTGCCCGTCGGAGCCGATAAGATCGCATACAGGGTGTAATCTGATCTGAATTGGCTCAGGTCTACACAATCTTGAACACAGTGGATACTCAAAACTCATACTACGCAAGCACCATTCCTATGACCACCCGGGTGTTCATTTACCACTTTTCATGAGCAGGTCGTACTACACACAGCTGTGTGTAAGCAAGGATTCAGTGAGCAAAACACGAACAGGCTCACAGTCGATTTCCCAAGCCCAGGCTGAGCTGTCTTGCTCAACGAGACTGAGGTACGCCTGCATGCGCGCAACGGAGATGAGATGATGTGAGGAAAGAACCGTCTGGCTAACCTTCGCAATGGAATCTGGATCAAGACGGGCGTCTGCATTGGCTTCCCAGGTAGGGTCGTTGCGGATGCTTCTCGCGCGGTCCGTTAAGATACTTCCGTCGATAACGCTCTGTGATTACCCCGATTCGTACGGGATCAGTACCCGTACCGAGTTCCGTCAGCGCCACTAGAGCGACTCACATGCGCAACCTACAGACCCGTGAAGGGTCAGCGATGGATGATTAGAGTTCCACCAAACAGGAACGTACATGAATGTTTTGTTTTCCGAATTCTTTGGCCAAGCTCTGAGAGAGGGCCCTGATACCAAATTTACCAGCTGCAAATGCACTCGTGGTGGTGTTACCCCTGATCGCGGCAGTAGCCCCGGTGAAGATCAAAGTGCCCCTCTTCCTTGCACCAGCCTTTCCACCCTCCCTCGGTTGTTCGAAGTCATTCTTTGCAAGTTCGAGCAAAACTTCCCTAGAGAAAGCGAACGCTGCGAGGACGTTGACATTCAGCGACTCGCGCATTTCGTCCTCGGTGATGTCAAGGAATGGCTTCCACAAGCCATACCCGGCATTGAACACTGCGACGCGTAGAGGAGAAGAAGAAACCGGGAAGCGGTTTCTGATGTTAGAAAACGCGGATCGGATCGAAGCTGGGGTGTAGTCTTCGATCGGAAAAGGTGCAGCCTGATAACAGAAATAAGCTCTGCCCACGATCGAGTGAGGAGGGCTGAACTAAAACGAACCTCCCCGCCATCTTGAGTGATCTCGCTGGCAAGTTTGTTGAGATGCTCGGGGCCACGGGAGATTAACGCGATCCTGTAGCCCAGTTTTCCAAACAGACGACTTGAAGGATAGTCAGGACTTCCCCAATCCAGTCGACACTGAGTAACCTTACGCTGCAGAAGCCCCTGTTCCTATGCGAGAGTCAGCGGTGGGGGAACGTGGCAGCCTCGAGAAACCAACCCGAGCCGTTTCCGATACCAGCGACGACGAACAATGGTCGAATGGTAGACATTTCCTATGTCAGACAAAGGGACGAATGGATCGCTAACCAGCTCATATCATTATTTATACCCCACGCCACCGCTCATGCACATGAGTAAGCCCGAAGTTCATGACCAAGATCATGATCGCAAATATTCTCAACAGCGTTAGTCATTCGAAGCGCTACCTCGACATATTGCCACCAAATGACGAAAGTCGGAACGCAGCTGATGTATTTGTGCTCCGCTTGCATGTCTATATTATGCATCCAAGAGCATGAAGTAACGAGTTGAACTAGCAGATCAATGGTCACCATGTAGCGCAATGTGTCCAGCCTTGCTGTTCTGCCAAGCATCGTAACGCTTTGCCCAAGAATATGTGCCATATGCTGGTGAGAATTAAGCGTGGGTAGGGGGGTCGGATATGAGAGCGCACCAATCGCGAACGGAACGATCCAGTATGGTGCCTGAGAAGCAAGACGCCTGTAGCCATTGAACAGCCAACCTTGGAAGATCTCTTTCGTTGGGCGTTGACGGAACGGGGAGACAGCTAGACATTCGCGAAGCGCGCGGGACGGAATGAACGTGCTAAAATACAAAAGAACACACCCCATGACTCACTGTATGTGATAATGCCCTTTTGCTTCAAGTTGCAGGTGTCTCCCCACCAAGGGTTCTAACAAAACAGTTTCTCGGTGCTCGCTAACGCCGTTACAGAAAAAAGACGCACGTAGACCTTGGCTGACGGGTGAACACCGGGTCAGTCGTGTCATTTTTCGAGTGAGCACGCAAACTCACGTTCGGGCATACCACTGGAACGGATTGCGGTCGGACGCATGATGGACAATGATTCTGGTTGAACAGTTGGTTGCGAGTCCGAGGTTTTCCGCGCCAACCAAACAAGACACAAACAACGTGCTCGCTTCACTCATCCACAAGGTATGCGCCCGATCTCTACAACGCGCCGGTTGCCAATTTATTAGGTAGTATGATCACCCACCAGACATTGTACAACCTCGCCAACTACCTTGGCGCCCTGGCCATGATTACCGTCGTGGCGTACCACTTCGTCGCGGTAAACATGCGCCATATTGCAGGGAGCCCACAATCACACTAGTTTGCAGTCCAGGAGCGTCATGCGTGGTGAGTTTCGTCCAAGCGCCGTGTTTCGGGCATGTTTTTATACAACGTAGCCAATCAAAACCACTTCGAAGTCATCCTACTTCGCAAGATGCATGGACCTTGACTACACCAAGCATTCACCGGAGCTTCGGTTTAGCACCTTGGTACTGTTTTATACCTGTCTGTCGTCCATCGTCTGCAAATCTCCCCCGAATGATCATATCATCAGTATGGTGTGGTTGATTCTGCTCAAATCTGGGTTGACTTGGTGAGGCAGGGTTGTCGAGATCACAATTCTTCTTCGAACAATAGTGGCAAACGGACGGTTCTTTAACAGCGACAAACCACCGGTCAGTCTGACTCAAGGAACTATCGGAAGGCCTTTGCATACCACATAGGGTGCACAGCGCTTGGCATGTCTCGATGAGATTCGATTGTCGACCCCATGGTAAAGCACTCACAACAACACGTGAAAATCCCACATATTATGTCGCAGCATTCCATGCTTCTGAGGCCGATTCTGTCTGTCGGGCTTTGAGACTGTTGGCCGTTGCGGGTTGAGATGCTGATGTCTCTGATATGCAGAAGTGCACGGCCGAGTACTTAGCGGCTTTCCATATAGAATGTCCAATGGTGTGTCGTAAGCATACTGCGGCGGTATCATAGTAGTTCCACAAGGCTGTGCCCTCACGCACTAGAGAGTTTCAAACGCGAGGGCTCATAGCAGAACTCCTTGAATGTGGCAAGTCACCATCAGGTCATCTTATCAACGATGAAAAGTGGTCCTGTTATGTATCTGTATCCGTTATAATTTACGTGCTGTGCCCCCTGGAAGACGCAGCATTTCGATGACGCGACCGACACTCAAAAAACCGCGATGATAACATCACCCGCCTCAGAATCTACTCTGCAAGCCTTCATTTCGAGGCACCGTATTCTCCTCGCGCAGGAACGCAATGCAGAGATCGAGCGTACATCCTTGATCATGAGCAATGCTTCACCCAGACTTCTCGAGCAGCGCGGGCTGGCACTGTGTGGACTAGGCGTAGTGTCGGCTGAGGTGGGGCTTGGCGGAAAGACGTACGTCATTGCGCATGCCATGGCAACTTTGCAATGATTGATTGGATGAAGCGCAGGTTGGTAGAATTAGACAGACCTTCAGCATACCACTCCTCAGCGTTGTTGCCCCCGCACACCTTCAGGTTCATACCCGCTGACATCATGCATCATTCATGGCTGAGTGATTTCCAGGCCAGGGGATCTCGCCCGAATTGAAGAGAACGTCATGACTACGCAGAAGAAGTCGACTAGTAAAGGGAAGAAAGTACAGCCCTCTGATTCAGATGCGAAACGTTGGAATACTCCAGAGGGTGTTGTGTATAAAGTCTGCCATACTTCTGTTCTGCTCCAACTTGACCGCATCCGACGTCCTGATGCTTGAACAGGTTTCAGACACGCGAATTGTCATTGCGGTGGATCCTCCTGAATCTGGAGACGTCGATCTTGATTTGCCAGAGAGGTGCCGTGTCATCAAGCTCGCAAATAGTGTCACCTATGATCGGTGAGGGGTATTCCATCCTCTACTAGTGTGATGCGCGTCCCAAGATATTGTTCTCAGGATGGACAAGGCCATCGATCATTTGGAGAGGCTTGTGATTCCTTCTACGCGAAAGGTAATCTATCGCAACACAATCCAGACCGTATCGTCATGAAATTCATTTGTCGTAAACATTGTCAGCCGGATGACAAGACAAACTATGAACTCACACCTCTCATCCGTGTTTTGCTTGGAATGTTGCCGCCCTCCAAACCCTGCGGACTTGGTGACATCTCCTTCTTTGACGAGTCGCTAAATCCGAGCCAGAAGGCAGCCGTTCGATTCGCACTCGAGGCCGCAGAAGTCGCATGTATCCACGGTCCTCCGGGTATGTTATGTGATTATTTCGTCTCTCATCTTTCTCAAATTTGACGAGGCACGGGCAAAACCCACACATTGATCGAGATAATACGTCAGCTCACGTCCAATCTCCCCGATCAGAAGCCGATCCGCGTGCTTGTGTGCGGTGCCTCCAACCTTTCTGTCGACAACATCCTCGAACGACTTCTTGCGCTTCCTCCGCCAGAAAAAGGGAGGGGGAGTCCACTGAAAGTGACGCGGATTGGTCACCCGGCGAGAGTGATGGCGCGCGAGAAAGTACTCGAATCGACGTTGGAAGTCAAGGCTGGTCGAAGTGATCAGGTTCTTCATTATCTCCTATTTCTGAGGACAGCTAACCCGCATTCGATCAGGCTGCACTCGCAAAGGATGTAAAGGCAGAGCTTGACGGCGTCCTTGGCACGCTTGCTGGGAGAGGCAAAGGTAAAGGAGCAAAGAAACCACGTGGGCTCGAGCGCAAGAAAATGTGGGAGGATGTTCGCGCCCTCAGAAAAGAGTGGGCGTGTAATGATGCTCTGCGATACTCATCCATCTCATTGGCACTACCTTCAGGTACCGACAGAGAGAAGGTAGAGTTGTGAAAGCGGTGCTCTCAGAATCCCAGGTACTCGGAAACCCTGCTTCTAGGCAACGCTGATGGTGGTTGAATACGTACGCAGATTGTTCTGGCAACCTGCCATTCCGCGGGCGGAAGGCAGCTGCGGGATCACGTCTTTGACGTGGTCGTCATCGATGAAGCAACTCAGGCCGTCGAAGCAGTATGTCCATCATAAATGCCCCTTGACGACCGATCATCTGGTGTCATAGGTGTGCTGGATCCCCATATTCAGGGGGAAAAAGTTGATCCTGGCTGGCGACCCCATGCAACTGCCCCCGACCATCCTGTCCTTGGACAGCCACGGAAGGAAAACCAAACAAGTAAAACTCTCGGAAGAAATCCGCAAAAATTGTTCAGACGACAAGGGACCATCAAGGAAGGTCTTGGAGCCAAATAGGGACGATGCCCCTCATACGGACAGCAATCACGAGGATGCGACCGACTCGAGTTCAGGAGGTGGTTCTGATTCGGAACCAGAAACTGTGCACGGAGACGTGGTTATCGCACAAGAAATCATGACACCCCCAGAGAATTCAAGGGAATCATCAAAGAAGAGTCATTTGAAACGGTCTGGTCTACGACCACCGCGCACACTAGAAACTACTTTGTTTGACCGTCTCGAGCGAATGTATGGTCCGGGCATCAAACGCATGCTCAACGTCCAATATCGGTGTGCACCAACTATTTGGCGTCCCTTAGCATACCAATTGACGGCGGGACAGAATGCACGCTCAAATTTGCCAATTCCCCTCAGATACGCTCTACGCGTCAAAGCTGAAATCTCACGAGTCGGTATCCTCACATCTACTTTCCGATCTTCCAAACACGAGGTCATTCACCGGAACCATGGATGAGGAAACCATCAAAGAGACACTTGGGAACCCTGTCATCTTTTTCGACACCGCTGGTTGCGAGTACTATGAACGATTAGAAGGGGACGGAAGTGAGGGTAGCAGGTGTAATGAGAACGAAGCGTCGGTGGTCAAAAAATGGACTGAGAAGCTCGTACGTCAAAGGAGCGCTACAACCCCCACCAGCGATCAGTGATTCATTTTCGAAACCAACAGGTCGAAATGGGGTTGCTTCCTTCCCAGATTGCGATCATCACACCGTGCGTAATAGGCAGCGCGTCCGAGTCGTCCTCAAACCGCCCGACTTGTTTGTTGCAGGTATCAAGCGCAGGTCACGCTCCTTGGTTCCCTGTTGCGTCCAGAATATGGCACAGAGCTCGAAATCGGTACCGTGGACGGTATGCAAGGGCGGGAGAAGGAAGTCGTAATCATCAGTCTTGTACGTAGCAATGACAAGGTCAGCTTCCGACATTATCTGATGGTATAATTCGACCGACGGCATCTTCACAGCGCGAAGTTGGGTTCTTGAAGGAGAAACGCCGGATGAACGGTAAGTTTGCGTCTGTTGACGTTCTTCCCCAAGAATTGATTAGTCCAAGTGGCAATGACACGAGCGAAAAGACAACTGGTAGGTTATGTGGACAATAGTCTATTGATATTGCGTCGATTGATACTTCCTCACCAAATTCAGTGTATCGTTGGAGATTCGTCTACAGTCAAACATGGTGGCTCGTGTCTAAAGAAGTGGCTTGCTTGGCTGGAAGCGAATGGGGATGTCAGATTCGCAGAGGCATAAGAAAAATACATAATGCAAAGAATTCTATCAGAACACATGGAACATGGTGTACGTGAATGGAGTAAACAATGATGTAAGCGGGCAAGATGCGGCGATAAGTGGCGTACAGATATACTTTATCCAAAAGAAAAATGGAATCGAGATCGGTGAGGCCAGCTCGTTGAGGAATCAATATTCATCAGGATCATTAAGCGAAGCGTATTCGGAGACAGTTCGGACGTCCTCGTATTCTTGCACGACCTCGCGCATGGCAAAACGCATGATCGGAGTAATTGGGATGAGCTTCGGCCCGATGACCTCGTGTTCGTCCCCTTCGTCGATCTGCCCCAGGTCCCTTGTCGACAGGGTGACTCCATGTACCATGACCATATCGCCGTCCTCTGACGACTCAACGCCGACAGTCCCACTAGCTCCGCCTGCGCAAGAACTGTTGCTCAAGACGCGATGCGTCATCGGGACGGGGGATACCGGCGCACTGATAACGGGAATCTCAGCTTCTCTGCCGACCGGCTCGGTCCAGTGCAGATGGAGCACCTTCCCCTTGATCATCCCATCCACCGCACGCACACCAAGCTCTCGGCAGAGCAGGAAGTACGGAAGATGCTGCGTTCCGGGCTGACTGAGTTTACTCATGACTTTGAGGAGCTGCATTGCACTGAAGTCTGCAGAGTAGTCGTTAATTGAAAATGCGTCGCGCGACGAATGTGACTTGAAACCCGCAGGACCAAGGCCAGCATGAAGGGCGTCTGGTCCGCTAGAGCGTGGCCGAGGGCCCGGGGTAGATGGCGTCGTGGGGTCACGTGGAGACGCTAGCTGAGAAGAGTGGACAATGTGTAGATTAAGAGTAGCATGAGCCTGAAGGAACGGCGAGCTCTGTTTGACTGATCCACCGATAAGTTAGCGAGACTATTGCGGCAAATAGTGTAAATACGCACTGCCGAAGCTACCACCGGCATTAACTGGATAACGGAAATGAGGAAGTCGACAAATAATGTCGAAGAAGTCACTCACCATACTCATTAATGTAGTCTTGCCAGTGTGCTAGTTTACCACCAAACGCGTCGAATAATACGTCGAAGGATAATGTAGGCTGTAACGCTTCTGGAACTTGGGGTAATATGCGTTCCAAGAAATATGTTCGTGTCTCGTTTCTCGAACAGTCATCGATCGTAACAATTTTGCAGTGTTGTACGACATTGAGTTGACGTAACCAGTTTTGATAAAACGGGTCACTAGTAGCATGAACGACATGGCACAGTCGGTCTTGTTTGGTCAGAACGAGCATAGAATCAAGCAGACACTTCATAGTCTCTGCAGACTGAACTAAGGACGGCCTGTTCAACAAAGTTGAGAATCAGCGCGACATTTCTACTTTAAACGAAGCGTACAATTTCTGTGCTTCGTCGAAAAACAGTACCGGTATCTTCTTGCAAGGTCTCTGAGGTTCCTTAAACATCGAAGACGACATCCCGCGGGCGCTTTCGCTGCCTCTCTTGGCACGCTTGAAGAACCACCGGCTTCTGTGTAGGAGGGGCGAATTGTTCACATGAGTTCGCTCAGATGAAATATCCGACTCCTTTCGCCCTTGATGGTTGAGTTCACAATCTGCTGGAGGTTCATATGCAGCGTATTTCACGAGGGAATACTACAAGTTTGAATTCGTCAACAATGGGCTAGGATGAAATAGAATGGAACATACTTGGAACAGTTCCATGAGACGTGCGATATCGCTTGTCCGCACTTGTGATCCTACGCTACCTACAAGTGCCTCGGAGAGCCTTCTTTCCAAATCAAGGCGGTCATGCTATCAAGAGACAACTCAATTAGAATCCGTGCATCACGAGTAAAACGGGTAGATAGACTACTTTGAATGCGCAGGCCTCATCTCGAAACGCATCGAATCCAGGCATATTCGTCCAAATGTCCTCGAAGTATTGTTCCATTTGCTGACTGAGGCTCATATAGAGACTAGTCACGTCGGCAAAGCCGGAGATCCGGAGATCGAAGTGGAGAACATGGAACTTATCATGCGATAGAACTTCGCGTAGAAGAGCAGTCTATCGCGTAGAGCATGGTGAGGTTCTCCGCAAGGAAATGAAAATGTCGAAAGAGAATATACCTTGCCCACGGCACCGGCGCCAAACAGCACCGTGAATGACGGCTCCCCTTCTAGAGCGCGTTCAAGAACCTGGAGTTCCGCTTCCCGATGTAAAAAGCCAGGGAGACGTGTGACCGCGTGCCTGATGCGCAGTCGCGGACGTTCCCGTTCCTCACTGATGTCTTTACGCGCTTCATCTAGTAAGCGTCTGGATTCTGTCAGCGAGCGCGCTGTTTCAGATGGCTGGATGAATCATGGACACATTCATCAGATTCCACAAATGTGGTTAACGCGGCAAGCATACATTTAGGAGGACCCCGAATACCTCGCTCATCCCGAAAAAGTTTCGTCGATTGAGATCTACACTGAGCGCTGCTGAGCTCCTGCGGTGAGGTAGATTGGACGAAAAGATCCACTGAATTGCTTCAGAGCGTGGGGTTCTTGGATTTGGACTTGTGCCAGCGGACAGATTCCGCCTCGCTCCGACGTTGGTTCTGGTGCGCATGGATAACACTGGTCGAGGTCGGCAGGACGGACGGAGACGAGTTATGGTAAGAGAATGGTCAGAGGTGAACACTCGTATGAAGGAGTTGAAGAGGGAGGCAGGCAACGTTCGCACACATTGCGCAGCATGGGCACGAGTGTGCTGCGTGAAGATGCGGAGCGGTTGTACACGTTGTAGGAGCGAGGCAGGTGGGTATCATCAATGCACCATTACGAGAGTTGGGTGCTCGCCCTCGCATTTCAGTGCGCCTGTTGATTTGATTTGAGGAAGCGGATGCATTCCAATCATAGGGGCAAGACAGAACAACACGACAAATATGATTACGTTGAGTGCGCGTCAAGTGCGTGTAGGCCTCTAGTACTTGTACTGCTCTATGCAACTATCCATGTCACTTCAATACGCGTCCGAGTCGGACTCAACGCGTTGCCTACGCGCCAAATGCTGCCTGATATATGCAATGTCGTCCTCGGCCTCATCGATCTCCTCATCCGATGTGACAGTAGGAAGGACACGACCATCTGCAGCCCATCCGCGCTCACCTGCACCATGTTCCCCATGCTCGTCTTCCCCATGCTCGTCAGAATCCAGATCGACGATACTGTGACGCCGGCTGGTGAGGTAATCACCATCTTCGTCGTCATCGTCAATTTCATAAATGCGCGGCCCGTCCACGAATTCAGCATTTCCGCCTCCCTCGTCTTCCTCATCATCGATGAAGCTGCTCTCGTAGCCCTCGTCCCCGCTGTCATCGCCTTCATCGAGATCCCGAAGATCGTCCACTAAGCTATCCTCGTCGTCGTCTTCCTCCCCTTCTTCATCGACGTGGATGGTACCGAGGAAACCCCAGGGGCCTCTGAACATATGGAACTGACGTCTCCAAGGAGAAAAGGGACGCCAGTCATCCATATCACCACCGTCGTCTGCCTCCCCCTCTTCCAAACCCATCCAACCAGGATCATCGTCCATGTCAACCTCCTCTGCACCCATTTGGTCTTCGATCCATCCCAGCGCGTCTCCCTCGTCGTCTTCTTCGTTTCCTTCAGGCCTGTGTCCCGGGTAAACGCGTCTACAGCTGCTGCACACACCATCCCATATCTCGTGCATACAATCAAGGCAGCGATAGATCCCGCCGTCTTCCACATCGAGCATCCCAACGTCCTCACCACGTGGGCCAAAGTCAGCACCATGAATGTCATCGTTATCGTCGTCGACATCCGGGTACAACCATGGGAATCTACGATGAGCTGCAGAACCAGGCTTTGGAAAGATGTCTTCCCACGGATCGGCGTTCACGTCCAAACTTTCAGGAGCTTCGTCAGGAACAGGTAACTGGTTTGGTAGGAGGCCACTCTTGCCCATTGCTTGCGCGACGCTTTTTACACCCCATACTTCGACGGGGCGATTGCGTACAACAGCGCGACAGTGAGGACACGTTTTCTTGCGCCTAATGGCTGGAGGTGCCTGTCGGTTGTCTGACGGAGGTGCTGTGAACCAATTGACAAGACAACCATGGCAGGCGAGGTGGCCACAGGGGGCTAGCGCATAGGCTTTGTACATCAGATCCAAGCAGACCTGACAGGTGACAGCCTGCTGAACTTGATTCAGGAGTGCTTGGTGGGATACGATCAACTGGACGGATTCAGCAGTGTGAAACACGGTAAAGGACAGATACTAACTGTGTTCTGGGATTTGAGCTTAGCCTCGAGTTGAGCCACTCGTTCCTCCAAAGAACCACACGAAGATTCCAATAAATTATTCACCGGACTTGCACGCTTCTCGGGTCTCTGTTTGGGGAATTGGCATTACAACGAATCAGAGACCTGGCGATGCGCACCGGAGAAGATGGCATGACTTCAGTTTCTGGAATAAGAGAAGAATCTTCTCGAACTTTGCCCAGTGATTTCAACGACGGCACTCTTGGCGAGGAGTCTTGGGCTGCATGAACTATGCCGGCAGGTAGATCAGCCCCGGGAGGGGCCGAAGTGAATCTGATGATTTCATTCCGCGCTGACAGTGGAGCGCGCGAGCATTCGTCCCATCGATTCTGGGTGGTGTCACTCTTAGAGACACCCGAGCCCACTATCGGTGCCTTCTTTTTCCTCTTTCTGCGGCGTTTGGTGTCACGACTGGAATCGCGTCTAGTACTGGGCTCGACTGATGGATTTCTGCGTGCTTTCTTTGAGTCCTGGGGCGCAGAGTCCGCGTCCAACATGGTGCGTTTTGAACCTTTGGGCGCATTACTAGGCCCTGGTGTTGCTAGACGTGTCGAGGGGGGCATTGAATCCCCACTGTGGCGAGACCAGACTGGTGAAAGAGACGCGGCACTTGCCTCTTGCGGATAGAGCCTCAAACTTCCCACGCCACTCTCACGCTCTGGATGACTGCCAGGGAAACTTCCAGCGGGAACTAGCTTCGTCTACTTTCGGTCAAGCTTCACCCACCTGTTGCCTTCACACTAGTACTGATAACGACACCTAGCAACATGAGAGCCCCGCGACCAGTGACAGCCCATCTATGTGCGCAGGCAACTTTGCTGCGGAAAGACTTCGGTCTATGATTACCTCTGCGCAACCCCAAGGTACAAAACTGATTGATCGTGCGGTAAGATATCTTCCCTCCACGGAGAAGATACAGGTACATGGATGCTTTCTCCATGCGTACGTTGTGACACAACTGATCTGTGTCAACTGCAAGTTGCCCCCAGGAGTCTACTAGCAGCCCCTGCAACTACGGACAGCCTATGTTCCGACGATAATTACGCTGCAGCGTACAGCGCTATTAATATAACACCTAATGTTAGTTCCTTACAGTATATACCCAATGCATCAAGTCGGAGATACACAACGCAGTGCGTGGGGTTGCGCAGCTACGGTGATTTCAGATTGAAATCAAAGGGGACACGCATGTGCGCGTTCAAGTTTTAGCAAAGGATACTTAACAAGAGAGTCCTGCAATCATGATAGGCAACGGCTCAATGACGCGGGTTCCCGTCCGACGCGGCCATACAGCGGAAAGATTATTCAGGGTCCCGAGAACGGAAGAATCGAAGTGGTGGCGACAGGGCACCATGCCGAACTATCTATATACTTGCTCAGGTTCTTCTTTGGGGCCGGGGAGTCGGCACCTGGCCTCCCTGAAATAAGGTCCCAGGTCGGTCGGCGTGCCCTAAAGACCCGCAGGCCGCATCTCAAACGCATCACATTGTGCCTTGTGTACTCGACGGTGGCAGCTTCAAGGGCGCTCTTCAACTTGACAAGCGACAAATTGAGACATATCAAATTTCGACGCCAATAGGTAATTGTTATTTATGTGGTATGCCGGCAATTTCTTGCATGCCTTCTTTACGTCCGGGACGTCGACGTCAAGCCCGGAGAATTGATGGAAGAATGTACAACACCGGAAGGCCCGTCCACATAACATCACATGACTCTCTGATTACAATGCTTTCCTCCGATCGCAAATTGAGGTAGTGTATACCTGAATCGGTCACGAACCGAATCATGCACTTTGGTAGATCCTTGGCTCTTGGCGGAAGGTTCAATCACGTAGATCGGCTGCTTGACGAGTCCCAATCGGCTTAGCGTGTGAAAAGTGGATGCAAGTTGTGTTGTCATGTATCGCCAGGTCACAGCTAGTTCAGATTTGCTTCTCGTCGATTAACTTATTCGTCCGCATTTCATGCGCGTGCCCACACTCCCTTGAACTACAAATTATGGCCTTTTACCGACGGCCTAATCAGGTTGCATTCCTCCCCTCCTACTCGATGTCCCCCGAGCCTCCGACTCCATCCACTGTCCATGCCCGCTCCCTTTCCCTACCCTCCTTTCGATTCAGCTCTTATGCAAAGTCAAACCAACTCTCCGCCCCCACAGACGACGATGCATGTCAACTGCAAGGTTCCACGGACTCGGACAGTGACTCTTCCAGTAGAGATTCAGTTGTCTCCCCTGCTTCGGATCGGCATCTGTTGTGTGGCGACCAGCCCAAGTTGGACACGGACCCCCAATTGCTGATGACTGCGGAGAAGAAAAGTCCCCGTCGGGTGTACTTTGACTACGACATTACTTCAAACTCTGGTTCTTCGTCCCCAGTGTCCTCGAAATTCGTGGACAATAAGGAGATACAGATTGTTCAAGACTCGTCTCCTCCTTACCCCACCCATTTCTTCAACCCGATTTCTTATTCATTTCCCTGGGAGTTACCCTTACCATCTCATGCCCGCACTCCAGTGGCCCATAGAGTCGATGTTAACGGCAATGACTGTCGCATAGAATCGTCTTCATTTTTCCACTCAGAACCATTCTGGCTCATTCTCTACTTTTGCTTCAACCTGGGTCTCACTTTGTATAACAAGGCGGTGCTCGTTCATTTCCCGTATGGGTACGCCCTCACTGCATTGCACGCCCTCTGTGGGTCTATCGGAGGTTTCGCTCTTCTACGTCTCGGAGTGTATGTACCCGCCAAGTTGTCCTCCTCTGACAACATGGCATTGCTCGCATTCAGCGTAGTGTATACCATCAACATCGCGGTCAGCAACCTATCTCTGGAATTGGTTACCATTCCCGTGAGCTTTATCAACGTTTGTTCCACGTACAACCATCTGAAGTTAGATCCGTAGTTCCATCAGGTCGTCCGAGCAGCCACCCCAATATTCACCGTCCTCCTTTCGATACTTCTATTTGGTGCTCGGAGTAGTAGGCAAAAGATGGCTTCCCTCGTTCCCGTCGTTGCTGGCGTAGGTTTCGCGTGCGTCATTGTATGTGCGTGTTGAAGATTTGGTTGACAATATTTGTTCTACTGTAGGACCTACGGCGACTATTATTTCACTACCTACGGGTTCATTCTAACCTTACTGGGGACTCTACTGGCTGCGGTTAAGACAATCTACACGAGCATACTTCAGTCCTCGCCGACTTCCCAAGCCTCTCAGGTTCCTCCGATGTTCCGTTACCTGGTTCCACCACGCCTTCACTTACATCCTCTCGATCTCTTGACGCGCATGGCCCCCTTGGCATTTATTCAGTGTGTGATACTATCATACACGAGTGGGGAGTTAGAGCGAGTGCGAGATTGGAGCACCCAAGAATTGTCGCCATGGACGGCCCTTGCACTAGGTCTCAATGGTGCAATCGCATTTGGTCTCAATATTGTTAGCTTCACGGCAAACAAGAAAGCTGGTCCGTTGAGCATGACAGTTGCAGGTACGTTGTTCGCTCCCGAGTCTCTCCGGCCCTTGGGCGGGTTCGAGATAATAACCGGGGCGTTAGTTAAGTTGACGACATGCTGACGGGTTACGATCAGCAAACGTGAAGCAGGTTTTATCTATCGTTCTTGCGGTAGTTATTTTTGAACTGTCGATATCGCCGATGAACGCGTGGGGCATCTTACTCACACTAGTTGGGGGTGGTTGGTACGCTAGTGTTGAATATCGGGAGAAGAAGGCACGACCACGGTAACAGAAACTACATTGGCGAAACCTCGATGCCTCCATTTCTTCCCCTACGCAATCGCCGCCGACCTCTGCAGGCTTGTGGAGCATCGACACATCTAGTTCACGTGCTAACCTCCGCAGCATGCACGCGGGCCCTCCCCACATTGCTACCTCTTTCTTCACGACGGTAGATATACTGACGTACGACAGTCTACGCTTTTTCTCGTTTTCAACTCTGTACAGCTTCCCGACTTGGGGGCCCGCTACACTACACATGCGTATATGATCATGTAGTCGCGTTTCCGTGGGATGATACCTTTCAATCCCCCTGAAATTAAGTATTGTGGTTGTTGATACAGTAGAGCGCTGGTTCCAGGTTGGAATCGAGTTATTAGGAGCTACGGGCAGAAGTTTCGAATTCTTATGGGTCAGTAAATTCAACGGTACGATGGTCACCTTTTCCCCCAAACCCGTGTGCATCGACACCTCGTTTCATTAACACCGGCAGTTGCATTTGACATGCGAATCGGTCACCACCACGTCAACATTTCCAGATTAGAAACAGACGGGCATGATTTAGCCGGCTACTACTCATCGCTGACCCTTCGTAGCGCCGGAAGCGACAGGGTCAGATGCATTCAAGAATATACCTCAATGATGAGTAAATATTTACGGAACGACTCATTATGAGCTTCAATTGATCAGAATAAAATATGTAAAATAAAAAAATATTCGTCTCCGTGATGTGGAGAGTTCTGGTTACAGGTCTGCGGTCGTTGATGTGATGCATTCAATACTATGATACGATTAATACAGCACGAGAAGATCCGGGACCTAGTACTAGACACAGTATCTCAGTGACAAAGTCGGGAGTACGTA
>JBBPTO010001436.1:0-15766 GCA_038094155.1 Pulveroboletus cf. aberrans
ACCTTCCATTATCCCCCCTCCCTCTCCCATTACCTTCTCTTCCTTCCCCATCACCCCCTCTCCCTCCTCCATTACTCTCCCTGGTAGCTGCCATTTCCAACAAGCCAGCATTTATCAATGTAATGTGAGAAAGTAAAGCAAGGCTGATACCTTGAACATGTGGGACAGTGCACTGCCTGAGAAGTCATGGGCATAGAAATGGTCAATATACATGATGGCTTACCAAATAGAGAAGATATCAACTTGGCAACCATGAGTGATGAGATAGAAGGAGCTGGCTGCCTCAACTGGCAGGACATCAAAGGTAAAACTGTTGTAGGCCTTCTGGAAGCAGATGTGCCCATCCATGGCAACTGGAGTGATAGGCAAGTCCTGCAGAAGCTGCAAGAGAGCTGCATGCAAAACATGGAGGGAAATGGCAGCAGCACTCCAGAGGACAGCTGTGTTCACAAGAGTGACTGGAACATCAACAGAAGAAGCTGAGGCATTATTGGTGGAAGTGACTGGGGCATTGTTGGCAGGAGCAGCTGGGGTATCATTGGAAGGAATGGCCTCACCCTCACTGGAAGCAGCTACAGCATCAGTAGGAGCAACCACAGCATTGGCAGCCCTGGCATCAGCAAAAGTGGCCATGTTACTCTGGGTGTCAGAGCTGGAAGTGGTGCCATTGAGTGTGGATCCAGTAGCAAAAGACATGGAAGCGGCAGGGATGGTGGCAGCATGGATGGTGGACACAAGCTGGGCTGCCTTGTTTGTACTCAAAGTCATGTTCTCCAAGAGAATAAGAACAGAAGCTGGAAAGTGTGTTAGAACCTAGTACTCCCAATGTGAATTGAATTACTGAGGTGGGAATTGGTCATATCAGGATGCAGAGTGGAAAAGAGGCTGTCAAGGTCATTGTTGGAGTGAGCTTTGATTCTGAAAATGAACAATGGTCAAAGCTTATATACCTGCATGTATTCAAACCACTCTGTGTAAGGAAACTGGTGAGACATGATGCTCAGAGGAGTTGAAGCACTGACTGATAGAGGCTGATGATAACAGAAAAGAGAAGAGGAGTTGAGAGTTAGAATACATGTGCTTGGCAGAGCACTTTTAGAACACAGTGAGAAGCCTTCTGTTGTGGCAGATAAGTTGGGGAATCCCAGATTGATGCAACCTGAATGACAATTGCTCAGAAATGCATGCACTTTTGAGAGAAGAAAGATCACAGGGGAACAATCATCAAATCAAGAATACCTCAAGCATAATACTTCTGTAAGTTCTGCATACACATGCATTATCTGAGTCAGCACTTGGTGCTCACTAGCTGCAGAACAGCAGTCACCATACTGAGAATCTGCCAGGCTTACCAGAGATTGGTGGACAATGGCCAAGCTGCTCTTCAGCTTTGGATTGCCAATCCTGTGTTCCAAAGTCTCTTAAAAATCTATATTGGAGGTACATGCTAGCCTCTCAAACAGATTGTCCCTCTCATCACATATGAATTGTGAACTCTTGATCATGCATGTAACCCTCCTGAGGGGTATTTCCCTACAGTTGTTCTCAATTGGATCACACACAGACTTCTGTAACTTACCAAATCAGGCAATCACACCAGCACAAGCTGCATGACAATAGGGTTGGTGTATTTGGTTTCAGGGGCTGTTGCTAGCGCTGAATAGCTTCATTGGCATGACTCATGCCTCACTTAGGGCCAGAACAGAATTAACACACAGCACATGACAGTCTTTGGTCATGTTTGTTTTCTGAGGTATGCCCTTGGCTTCACATCCAGCAACATGTTGAAGATTGAAGTTGATTAGTGCTAAACCATGATATTGATGGCAATCCCACTCAAAATCCGCTGCCAAGTTATGCACTGTATTCTTGAACTAACACAGATCCTCCTACAGTTGTTGGTCCAGCTTACTGTTGATCTCAAACCACTTAGAAAAGATCTGGTTCCCTACCACACTTCAATCCTTTCTGGCTACCAGTGGGTCCTGAAGCTGATTGCTGGACATCTGGACTGTATCCAATGTGAACTGGGAGTGACAAAGGAAGTATTTTTGAAGTTGGTTGCTCAGCTTCACAGAATGGGTCATTCAGACTCAAAGCACATTAAGTTAGAAGAGCAGGTCACTTTTTTCCTTTACACATGTATTACTGGCCTTATGGTGCAGCATGTTGGAGAGTGCTTCTAGCATTCAAGCAATATGATATCATGGTATGTCATGACTCTATGTTCTTGGAGTCTCATATGATTGACCATACTAAAGTTATTTTCAGCATATGACATCCATATTTTCAAGCCCACTGTTCTACATGACTTATGTCCAGTTTTCTTTTGGCCATACTATTTCCAGAAGACTATATTGGAATCCCAAGCTTTTCTCCTATTTCTGCAATGTGTCAGGATGCAAAACTCCTCCAGGGCTTCATCCAACAGAGGTCTGAGAGGTATCAGTCAACTCCAGGGTGAAAGAATGCTGGATGGGCCGGAGGTCTGATGGAGATGAGGTGGAACAACGTGCAGAGGTGACAAAGGTGGAATAGAGCAGAGATAAGGGGTTGTGAGGATGAGAACTTGGTGCAGGACTTATGTGTCGCATCCTTGCCTACTGTCAGGTTCTCATTTCGGAGATGGAAGGAACATAATAAAGAGGATAAGGAGAGAAGGGAAACTTCATCAGGACCAAACATAGTTAGAGGAGTGGGAACATCATTAAAAGACTTCAATATTCAAATTGAGGAGTATGGAGGGGATTACAGGAGTTTATATACTATGAAGTCAGATTAGAGTCCAGAATGGAGAATGGAGGAAACCATATGGAAAGATACAGTAATGATTGGAGGTCATAGGGTGCTGAGGGGGTGATGTACATAGAACTAGAGAATGGAATGTAACACAGGGATGACATAGGATGGATCATAGGTCTAGAAAATGGAGCAAGCATAAAAGGAAACAAGATCCAAACCAATCATAATTGGTCTGATGGGGGGAAAAGGTTCTGGTATTGGAGGTCCAAAGAGGGATAGGATGGAGTCCATTGGAGGGGACTGGAGATGAGGGAGTCAGAGTCAGAAATGGCATAGGAGGTATCAGAAGTATGGGTATTAGGGGTTAGGATGGGATATGACACAATGCGATTGGAGCTGTTGACAGGAGTCATATTTCTATATCTCCACCTGCTTATTACTGACCACCCTATTGCAACCATAAAGGCTTTCTATCACAAAATGCACTCTTCACATGCAATTTTCACTTCAAATTCATTTATTCACTAACTGGCTGGGAAGGATCAGCATCAGACTCATGCATCTATGGTGATGCAGTGGTGACTGACCTTCCATCCCCCCAGACAAGTTTCTTCTCAGGGATGCAGAGTTTCCACTTGGACAACAAGTACTTATTCCTTACCATGGGGTCAGATACCATCTAGCTGAATGGGGTTGTGCATATGTCCAGTATTATTCATTGGTTTCATATGTGTTAGTCTACTAATTATTTGTGATATAGTCTCTGAAATAAGGAGGAGCTCTTTAATCTCCATCACACAATGGCTCAGAATATTATAGAATGAATTGTTGGTGTTCTCAAATGCCAATTCTGAATACTCTTGCTCCCCACAGAATTTTCTCTCAATGTGCAGATGCAAATATCTACTGTGCTCTGTGAAATCCACGACTTCATCCATATGCACAATCCTGACAATGACAATGATTTGGACACTGACACTGACACTCCTGATGTTAATCATGAGGTGAATGACAATGAAGACAATGCAGCAAATAATGGCACTGCTGAGAACATGCATCAGGATGCCCAGCAGATCTGCGACAACATTGCCAATGCAATGTTCAAAATCTTCTGAGAGAGCAACATGAAGATGATGTATCAGACATGTCAGACAGCATATCAGAAACTGATGATATCTCAGTAGACAATGACATGGACAAGGAATTGTAGCTATTGTACAATAAAATAAGGGGCATGGTACATATGCTATCAAAGACAATTGTTCTTGTACAACTCAATTGCATACCCCTCATGATCTGCCTCCTTCAAGGAAAGAAATATAGTTGTGATGTAATCGTGTTCACTGAGATATTCTGCCAGAGAAGTGATCCTAGTGTGATCAGATGCAAAGTAACTGATACTGTACAAAGCACTCGTTGCATTCTTTATAATAATAAGTTGGTCTTGAAACTCAGATTAAATTGTCTGGCGAAGGAAATTGATGGCATTATTAATGGAGTTGACAGCAATGAGCTGCTTATTGAGGTTCCCTTCTTAGGCTGCACCTCACTGGGAGTTTGAAGTCTGGCTATGTTTGCTAGTGTGTGTGGAAACAGATGGAGTGGTGGGAAATGTACTGGTGGACACTGGCAAGTGAGTAGAGAAGGTTGTGTTCAGTGAGCCCAGGAGAGACCATGATTCTGTGAACATTGCATCATGTGAGCATTTACTACTTTCCACTTGGGAACTGCCAGATAAAGTGATGGAAGGAACAGATAAGGCCACCTGTGATGTGGCCTCAAGATGGCTGAGCAGGGGAGGAGGTACAGTGGCAGGAAAGGAAGCAGACATTGAGGCAGGCAGAGAAGCAGGCAGGAAAGTGGGCAGGGAAACAGGCAGAGCAGCAGGTGGGACTTCTGATGCACCCATTGTACCTCGAAAGGCCATTTGTCCCATCGCACCTCCCTCCAGAAAAATATCACTCATCTTCTTGAGGTGGGGCCACCCCTTGTTGTGAAACTGTTTCATTCTCTTATGATTCTAGTAGAGATCAGTTGCGCAGCAAAATTCATACACCAGAACATATCTTATCACTGACCCATGCATTGAATATCTGGGCTGAATGCTCATCATGGATGTCTGCTCCATTGACATTATCATAATGTACTCCACTCCTCAACTGCCAGGCTTTGATCTGCATGTAGGTCACTTTCAGCTGAAGTATAGACATTAGTACTGTCTGATCCATGAAACAAGTGTCCATACATCATCAAATTTGGTCCGCACAGCATTGCAATCCTTTGGCTTGCCAATCGGAGGTGATTCCTTGATGATAACCTCAGCAGCTGCAGTGAATGTGTGCTTTGAAAAATTGCCATCCCCTCACTCAGCAAGATGGGCATGCAGATACATAGCTCATCATATTTCATTATTGTTCTAGTGGCATTTGTGCTGAGTAGAGTCTTGCAATTCCATGAGAGAAAGTTTGAGGACTTCAAGGGTATTGACAAGGACAAGAAGTCCTGAGTGAACAAGTTCACAATGGACATTGGAGGGTAAGAAGGTGGTGGGTGAAATATGCATGGTAAAATGTATGTACAAGGGGAAGAAGGTGCTTGAATTTTTAGATCTCCAACACTATGGCTGGATGTCAAGCTGAGGGCATACCTCAGAAAAAAAACATGACCAAAGACTGTTGTGCACTGTGCATTCATTCCATTCTGGCCCTAAGTTATGCTAGACACCCATAATGTTGATGAGTCATGGCATGGCTTTGCATCATTATTCTATTTGGTTTTGTTGTGTCATGCAAGTTTTCTCACCTTTTTTTTTATATCTGTTGATTGCCTCATTGAGCCACACCTTGGCACGTGTCATTTTGAGCCTTGAGCTATGCACTCACTGGGGTGCTTAACCTCCCAGTCACACTGCAGAAGCCCCA
Organism: Pulveroboletus cf. aberrans; assembly: GCA_038094155.1. Classification (NCBI taxonomy): domain Eukaryota; kingdom Fungi; phylum Basidiomycota; class Agaricomycetes; order Boletales; family Boletaceae; genus Pulveroboletus; species Pulveroboletus cf. aberrans. The sequence continues at coordinate 5,664 of JBBPTO010001436.1, forward strand.
TCACATTTACTGCATCGTATGCAGCATGATGAGTCATGCCATCATTCCAGATACACATTCCATTGCTTTGGGTAGATTCTCCCACTAACCACTCACATGTAGCTTCAACATTCAACTCTTCGAGTTGATTCACAGATGTGTGACAAGCCTATTTATTGGAGTAATTATTATTCCTATTATTCCTTTTATTTACTCTTTATTTCACTTCATGCCAGATATTGTATGTAGGCAAATGTGACCCCCACACCAGCTCAGCCAGCTCTGAGGTTGTCTTCACCCTGTACTGCCAGCAGAATCAGGTCTTGGATAGCCCTTTTCCACTGGCCATCATGGTGGGCGATGACATGACAACAACAGCTATCCAACACCACTGTCAAAATGACGACATAAAGATGATGTCGATGACAGTGATGTCAACACAGAACGGGGTAGAGAAGGTGAAGACAGTGGGGAAAAAATGTGCCACTGACCACAACCACAACCACAACACCACAATGACCATGAGAATGCAATGGCCACAATGTCTATGACTGTAACTGCAACAATGACACTACACAGGGATCACAGTTGTGACCACAATGCACTGATGCCAATAACAGGACAGCCACTAAGACTGTGATGCCTGGCACAGGGACCACGATGGGATAGCAGACACCATGCTGACAATGCAGGGAGTGGAAACCCCGACCAAGATGCCACAGGACAGGCACAATGACAAGGGAACTGTGACCAAGGCCATGACCAGATTGTGATGGAACAGCCATGACAACAGTGAGGGGACTGTGACTGTGACTGTGACTGTGATCAGATCACAACAGGACAGCTACAATGACAATGGCATGGCATGGGGGTCGTGAGTGTGACCACAATGTACTCAGGTGGAACTACAGAATGGGGCCCTAGTGCCCCTCCGCAAAACCTTCTCATTCACTCAGTGAAGGTTCATGTGAAAGGATCAAGACCCATGAAGCATCAAAGGAGGGGTTAGTAAGGTATACTATTTATGCTGTGATTGAGTATTGCACATAGCCAATTGCTTATCTTGTCCATGCAATAGTACATAATTTGACATGCTTCTACTTTTCTGTCTTGGGTGATGCTTCACTGACACAACAGAGTAAGTGACTACCATGGGCTCGATGGTCGCAAGCACCCAGACTTGCTGTGCCTTTGACAGAGTTCTTCACCAGAGTGCTCAGGCAGCCCAAAAATGCACCAAGGCACCTGCTGTTACATACTTTGTTCATGATGTTGAACTGTCTATTCCTCATCCAACAGTTTCTGTCAGCCCTGTAGACAATGCCCATGATGCCCTTGCCGGAATTTCTCAACATTGCCTTAGAAATGCCCAAAAGCATGTCAATGTATCCATGTCATGGTCTACCATCCTCCACTGTAACACATCTGCCATAACCAAAACTTGACTACATTCCTTGTTTCAACCTTACAAAGACAGTACCCTCTTCCATAAACATATCTTGGTGACTTCTCATGAGCCTCTCTCTGAGACCACCATTCCTGTCTCTGATGTTCCTCCACCTGTTGTCCTTGAGAGTTGGGATGATTTGCCCCTGCAAGTTGATCTCGATATTACCACCAGAAAGCATACTGTGGGGATGAGTAGCTTTTTTTTTATTTGATTGATTTGTGCTTACTTAGAAAAAGGAACAGCTGCTTTTGACTTGGATACCCAACTGGGATGTTTTCCTCACAGAAATGATATGTCTTGAGGGCCATGTGATTGTATAGGCCCTTGCCCCATCTGTGGAGATCCTCAGGCAAGGATTAGATGTGCTGACTGTTTTGGTGCTGACATGCTCTACAACCCATGTGCTGTGACCATTCATGAATGGAGTCCATTGCACATTGTCAAAGTAAGTGAAATTTCCAGCGGATGATGAGGGTGATTAACAGTAATGGATTAGAGACGGAATGGAACCTCTGAGTCTATGACACTCAGAGAGCTTGGCCTTTGGGTGCAACTGGGGCACCTTCCAGGTAGCCACTTCCATAGCCCTGAACATTATGCCACCAATCAATTTCTTGTTATCAATGCCACAGGAGTTTATCCGATTTCATTGGACTTCTGCAACTGTGAATCAGCTCCCAGCCATTTTCAGCAACTCTTGTGCATGTCCTGGTTCCCAGCAACAACCTCCTGGCCACAGACTGCAGCAACCTTCTGCTTCCTGAAGCAATTCCATATTCTTTCCCTCGAGTCCAAAATATCTGCATACAAATATTATAACACTCTGTCCCATCTTATTGACAATATGTCACTCATAGATATAGAGCTATCTCCTTTTTCAATTTATGATTCATTGCTCATGACCTACTGTAGAATTGATATAAAGCATTCCTATGGATGACACATGAATGGCATTATCTCAAAATGCTCAAATGGGCTGGTTGGGGTCACATGAGTGGAGGTATTTCCAGCACCTATGGAGGTGATTGTGTGGTGCTATGCCCAGCTTGTTCTCACCCTGGAATTAACTTACCACTTGGCACCTGTAATTCTTCAGGACTTGTTAAAAGGTAAGCAGCCATACCATATCTTGATTTCAGCAGAATAATGGTGCATCTCCATCTAGTTGGGTTCATTCATTCTTCATTGCCATTAATGTGAACTTCTGACTGAAACACAAGAAAGTTTCTATGGATACTGTGGACCCAAGCCTAAGCCTTGGTTGGGCATATTTCATCGAAGAGATGGCATATAAGATATATCTACAGGAATCTATGAATGATGTCCAAGAGGTAAATAACATCACTGCACTCAACTCTTCCATTTGCTCATGCCACACAAAAGCACTTGCTCAAGTCACCTCACTGTCAACATGGTGGATACAATCTCCCAGAATGGATTGGCTGCCATGGGTATGGGGACAGTTGACTGCATGCCATAACATGAATCTTCCAACCAGTGTAGATGACTTACAGAAAGGTGAAAAGTATGTCTGTTTCATTTATGTCAATGCCAAATCTAAATAGCATGCCAGGTACATCAACATGGACTATTTTCTTTGCTCAACCCTTTGACACAACTCCACAAGTTCTCTCTCAACATTTTGTATGACATCATTTGCCAGTGGTCTAAACATCTCTCAGCCCATATCCCCAAGCTTCGCCCATTGCTCCAACCTTCACACTCTCATCCCAAAGTTTCACTTACCAGCACATATATAGAAATGCCAGACAATGTTCTCATTCAACTTCATTCTGGGAGTTGGCCACACAGATGGAGAGGCTCCTGAGAGAGGCTGGGCCAACATCAATCCTGTTGCATGCAGCATGAAGGAAATGGGCCCTGGGGCAAGATGGTGTAGGAGACTGGTGTCCCCTACCATGTAAATCTCCCTTTTCCTGATCCATCTGTCACCTCTATAGCACAGGTCCCATTCCTGAGCAAGCTGAAGACTAACCCAAGCATTGTTCATCCAACCTGTTCTGTCTGTCCAACCCAAGTTCCCCAGATCCAAGTTGGTAAGTCAGGTTTCTTTCTTTTGTATCAGTGTCCATCTGGAGTGACCATGGATTCACCCAGGTCTGCCATACTTAGCCATTTCCCTTGTTTGCATCACATACCATCGCTGTCATCACACTATTTTGTTACTGTACATTACTTACTTTACCAACCTGATATGTACAAAGTCTCAGGTTTTCCCAGACTATAAACTTTGTATCTCGGACTTCAGTCTGCATCACATTTTACCTTCTCTTGATCACAGGTCTCATTTTCTAAGTATTGAAACTGTCAATTCCACCACAACCTGAGCCAGTCAAGTCAAGTCAAGCACTCCAATCTAAACCCAAAAAGTTGGACTCTCAGCCCTACCAAATAGGAAGGTCCGGACTTGTGTTTTCTGGCTTTACAGTGTGTGGTTTTTGATCTATTACCTTCTCCTAGTCCCTTGGGTCCTTTTTGAGTCAAGTAAACCCACTTGCAATCTATATTTACACCATTAGAAAACCCATTCTGGGCTTCCTAGCTACTTTACAACTGAAGCCCACCATGAGAGATTCAAGAGTCTTTGAGGAGAACCTCAGACCTATGCCTGAACAAGCAGAGCTCAAAATTTTACTCTCCCAGATCCGAGATCTAGACCTTATGCAAGAGTTCTTTATCATCCCCATTGCCCATAACTCTTTGGACAGCCCCAACAGTCCTTCAACACTGCAATCCATCAGCCAGCATATCAGCTGATAAATTTTCCACAAATCAGATCCCCTCATTTCACCAATTCTGAATTCATCTCAGCCAAGTAGATCAGCCTGAGCAAAGCTTCACTCTTTGACTGCTTCCTAACAGGAGGGTACAAGGGTACTCCTGTTGTGCAGGGCAAAGAAGAGAGAGGTGAGTCAAGGATGCTCACCGAGATAGAGACTAAAGTTCTTGTGACCAAGTTAGGGTTAGTCAAGATTGATGAGATCAACCCTTGTAGAGCTTCTTAGAAGCTTGATCTCGAGGGGAAATGAATCTCATTATTAATTATATCACAGTGCTTATCACCTTTAAATACATCTAGGAACATGTATGTACTTGTGTGAGATGTAACTAGAATAAGGTTGATGATGTCAGAATGACATCATGGGATCAGTCATGCTGCTCCATTTATTTGAAATAGGTGGAGTTGGATCTGAATCAATCCAACACAGCTGTTGTGGAGCTTAGAAAGCTCCAGACCAATGACATCATAGCTGAGTCATAAAGACTGCATCTAGATCGTCATGTGGTCGATCCTGAAGTGTAATTAAGATTACACTTTAATTAAGTTTGACTGATGTGACAGTCAAGCCTTAATAGTTGACCTAAGTCTTTAGTAATATGAATAGTGTATTACCACTACGGTCTGCCTGTATTAACAGAGCACAAGACCTAGTGTTCAATTCATAGAATCTCAACACTTCCATTCCTGGAACCTCTTACAGAATTACTGTCACCCCAGAACCTTATTCCCTTATCCATCTGCAAACAACATAACAGTTTCCTAGAACAATTCTGAGAGCCTTCTTTTGAATAGAGGATCATGTGAACTCGTTCTTCATCTCCAAGACCCTACCTAACTGTTCCCAAGAACATAGCCCAGATTCTTGTCATTCTCCATTGCTGTCATTTTCCAGAAATTTTTCTTCATTGATACTGAACCTGCAGAGGAGACATGTCATATAGTACTTCCCTGCTCTCACCCTTAACACCTTTACCTTCCCCTGAACTTCCAACTCATTCTCCTACATCTCACCCAGTTTCATCAAACATTTCATTGTCCTCATCTCAAGTCTTCCTAGCAATCATCCATAACATTTTGTCTACCACTCCAAGCTCTGAGTCTTCACCCACCCTGTCTGGTTGTTCCACTCCATCATTGACTCTCACTACCTCCACCACATCTTTTCTACCCACTATCACTTTACCAACTAACAACCCAAGAATAATGGCTAACCCTACTCAGATGCCACTTTGCAAAACCCAAAATGCCCCCAAGTTTGAAGGGACACCCACTCAGCTTCTCCAATTCCTTGAAGACATAGATTTACTTGGAAATGCTGCTGGTATCAATTCATTCAACAAAATAAAGTATGCTATCCATTATGCAGATCTCAAAGAAGCTGAGCAATCCAACTGGAATGTATTCATGGCTGCTGTCAAGGAAATGTACTCAGGCTGTGAAGGTGATATCTGATGCTGCCATGCTGACCTTCAATGTCTCATGCAGGAGTTTCATGCCAAGCAGATGTGCAACCAAGAGGACCTTGGCAAGTACAGAAGGAAATTTAGCAAGATCACTTCCCATTTAGTGTTCAAATGCAAGCTATCTGACTTCAACTGCAACACCTATTTCCTATACAGGTTTCCCTCCAAGGTCAAAGAGAAGGTTCACAACCGACTTGTAATCACCAAACCTGACCTCCATCCTGAAGACCCATATCTGATGGAGGACATCCTCACCATCACCAAGTTCCTCCTCATCAGCTCCACCTTCTGTTCGACCATGCCAGGATTGTTCAGTATGCTTTCTGTTCCCACATCTACCATTTCTGGTTCATTGGTGGCCCCACAGACCCATGCTTATACACCCACATCAGGTCATGCAGAGGTCAAGGCCAAGTATGCCATGACTGCTAACACCAACAGGATGCAAGACCTGTCCTGCAGTTTTTGCAACAGGTTGGAGTATTTTATCTGCAACTGTGAGGAAGCCCAGGAGTTCCTCTGGATGGAAAGATGCATCCGAGGCCAAGACAGCCAGTTATACATGCCACATGGGTCCCACATTCCCTGTATTCCTGGGTGCCTCAGCATCAAGAGCTGCATTGAGTGCATCAAAAGTGAGCACTCTGCTGCTCCAGCCCCTGCCATTAACATTACTCACAGCACACAATCCAGGTCCAGTAGGGACATCCCACCCCATATGGCTGCTAACCTCTTTTCAGTTGCATACACCTGTTGATGCCATTCTCAACATAGAACCATCCACATTTTTGTCTACCATTGATAGTCATGGAAGGGAGGTACACAATTTTGCCAAAGTTGCTGATTCTGAATTTCAGCCATACATTGCCCAAGCCTGGGCCAGTTTCCAGGCTTATAGAGCTAAAGATGAAAAGGCCAGAAAATGGGTCCATTTCAACAGAGTTGCAGTTCCACCTAGGAGTGCAATTGTTACGATTTATCCCGGACTACGCTTTTTCCTGACACTTATCACTTACATACGCATGGGTACAAGTCCCAACTTGAATGTTCATTTCCTTTCATCGCTGACTATGATACCTTGACTCACCGTCCGCTCTGATCGCACTTCACGTGATCTTATCTCACTTGCTCAGTCAGTGATTCCTTCCATACTATTCCTTCACCTTCCATGCTTGCCCTGAAGTACCATACGTATATAAACCCATGTCGTCGCACTTATGCTCCTCATTCTAGTCTTACCAGTCTACCAGTTTCTACCTTGCCACCCTTGTACCATCTCGGGAATACATTGTCCCCTTTCCACGATACAGGTCTAAGGGTAACCTTAATACCTTCTCCCTCATCACTTTGTCATGACTGCCTACGCGGGAGTCACCACCATTAACTCGGTAGTCCTTGTCGTCTGTCCTCGATCATAGGCAGACTCCCTTGTCCACCGTTAACTCGGAAGTACCTTGGCTGCCATTAGCTCGGTAGCGACCCTTGTCACCAAACCTCGCTAGTAGGTAGGCTCCTTGTAGACGCCTTGCAATCATCAAGCTCCATTGCCACCCATCCACGGTTTAAAGACCGCAGTCATACTGGTTCTATGCCTGTCCATCCCCAGGTCAGCTATAACAAAAGACTAGAATCACCCTTCGTACCGGCTACTCTCACATAAGCCACCATTCATCCCTACCGTCCTTCGTCGAATCCCCTTCGTGGGGAATCCTTTCGTACCCCTTGTGCACCACCACCTCAAGTGAAAGACTCCTCTGATGCTTCTGACCAAGAAGCACCCACCCCTGTCATGCAAACTTGCGCCCCTTCAAGACCTTCCCCGGTCGTCCCCACCATCCCATACGCTCCCCCACTCGCTGTTCACCAGCACGTAGCTTCGCAAAGCACCCCCCTTGCCCACGCTCCCATGTCCACTTTGAAACCTGTGAACTTCACCTTGCCAGGCCCAAGGCCTATGACGGGGAACCCTCTGAAGCCATTTCATGGCTTACCTCTGCCCGCTCATACATGCTCATCAACAAAGACATCTACGACACTGATTATAAGAAGATCGGCTTCCTCCTTTCCTATATGAGTGAAGGCCCCGCTAAACAATGGGCCGAGTTCAAGTGCCACACCGCCCTTGAGACCAATGACTTCAGTACCCTCAAGGACTTTATCAAGGAGTTCCAAGCCACCTTCGATCGAGGCAACACCGAGCAAGCCGCTCTCTCCTGGCTTGCTATCACCCACATCGAGAAGATGACTCAACTCGATGACTACATCACAAAGTTCCTTCTCCACGTCAGAAAGGCCAGTTTCACTTATCCCCCACTCACCGCCGATGCTGCCGCCCACCGTACTCTGATCCAATTCTTCCAGGTCGGAATTCCAGTCATGCTCATGCGCAGGATTAACTCCATGGATACTGTACCTAGCACCATTGAGAAATGGATCGCACAATCCTCCCATTTTAAGGCACAGTGGGATGAGGGAGACGCTGTTGCCAAACAACACCGCGGAATCTCATCATCCATACAGACCCACCAGTACTCGAAACCCGCTTCCAGACCACCCCGCGACCCTGATGCCATGGACATAGACATCATCCGTATTCCCAAGTTAACTCCTCAGGAACGAGAACGTTGCCGAAAGGAGAACCTTTGCTTCCGTTGCCACAAGAAGGGACACGGATCCCTCTCTTGCCCCACCTTTCCTTCCACTCCCACGCCACAAGTCAAGAAAGTGACTAAGGCCAAGATCTCTGAGAATCTCCCTAGGCTCAAAGAGATTGAAGATGACGATGACAACAAACAGCCGAAGAAGACCACCATAGGAAGGATTGGAATGATGGGTTTTTGAAACGGAAAGTTACCACGACACATGACTTCCCTTCCTCTTCATTTAGTGCCAATGTAACTGTAAATGCTAAGGACAAGCAATCGATGAGAATCCCCATTCAACTCATCGACCCCTCACACTCTATGAAAGCCGTTGACACCTTCACCATCGTAGACAGCGGTGCAGACGTCAACTGCATCAACTGGGGCTTTGTTCACAAACATCGCCTACCCACCACTCATTTAACCACGCCGATTCCACTCCGTAATGCAGATGCTTCCATCAATCAAGGAGGGTCTGTACGCTTCACTTGCACACTGTTCTCCAACATTGGAGGAATAGCCCAACATTCCGAGTTCTATGTTATAGACTGCAGAAACTTCAACGTCCTTCTTGGTATGCCATGGCTAACCAAGACGAATCCAGTCATCAACTGGACCACATGCACCCTTGATGTCCCCAAATCCAAGGATGAATCAAAGGCTCTGTACAAGGCCTTCTCCACCGACACCAAGCACCACTATGATCATCTCAATCGTACTGCCCCTCAACCACCTCGTCACCACATGATTCACAAGGTCTACAATGAACAACTCTGGGACTACTGGAGCCAACCTACCGAAACAGAGTTCACCATCAACCGCGTCCTGGACTACCACTACCAACATGGGATGTCCACCAACCGTCTCAAGAAAGCTGGAGGATATATCTTCCCCAACTTCAATTTCATCACTCGAGTCAGTACAGCAACTGAGCTTGCTGCCACCGCATCACCTGAAAAGGCTCCCATCATCCTTCTGAAGGAATACGAGGACTTCAAGGAAGTTTTCTCCAAGGAAGCCACCGACCATGTTCCCCCCTCGCGTCCTTATGATCATGAGATCAACTTCGATGAGACCTTCGTCCCTAAAATAGGAAAGGTCTACCCCTTATCTCCCGATGAATGCAAAGCCACCGAGGACTTCCTCCAAGAAAACCTCAAGGCCGGAAAGATCCGCCCTTCAAACTCGCCACAGGCCTCCCCTTTCTTCTTCGTCAAGAAGAAAGATGGCAAACTCCATCCCTGCCAAGACTACCGATACGTCAACAAGCACACTATCTGTGATGCTTACCCCCTCCCCCTTGTCTCCGACCTCGTAGACAAGCTTAAAGATGCAAAGGTCTTCACCAAGTTCAACGTCCGCTGGGGTTATAACAATGTTCGCATCAAAGATGGACACCAGTGGAAGGCCACCTTTATCACCCATAAAGGGCTCTTCGAACCCACTGTCATGTTCTTCAGTTTGTCCAACTCTCCTGCCATGTTCCAATGGTTTATGAACGACTCTTTCCATGATATGATCACTGAGGGCTGGCTCGTCATCTACATGGATGACCTTCTGATTGCTTCTCCCGATGAAGCCACCCACACTGAACATACCCGCCGTGTCCTGGAATGCATGAAGGAGTTGGACCTCCACTTGAAACTGGAGAAGTGCACCTTCGCCACCACCAAGGTTGAATACCTCGGCCTCATTGTCAAACCCGGTCAGATCGCCATGGATCCCGTCAAGCTCGATGGGATTGCATCCTGGCCTGCCCCCACCAC
>JBBPTO010001437.1:0-15754 GCA_038094155.1 Pulveroboletus cf. aberrans
GTGCGTTTACATCGTATGAACGTACGAGAGGCATTATGGGTGTGAATTGTTCGATACGGAGGAGGTCAAGGTTCTGAAACTTGAATAGAGTGATTCGAAAAAAAAAAAGACTGCGCTACGATTACTAGTGCCGGAAAGTTACTTGGAATCGGTCGTGCGGTGCACCTGTGAAGCATCATTCAAATTTGAGTATTTGAATTTTGCTCATTCCAAATTTTGGAAATCCGGGCGTATGATCAGCCGCCATTGGCAACAAATGAGGTCCTGTGCTGATCAAAGATGGAATGAAATGGAGTCAATGCAATGACGGCGGGGCCCCGACGCACAAAACGACCTGAGATGATGATCATAGCTGGGAGATAGCGCGGCGATCATGTCAGGGTGACGATTGCAACAATATCTGCGATATGATCCGAGTGCCACGGTGACTAATGAAGCAAATTCGTCTATCGATGGCTTGGCTTGGCTCATACGCAGAGGTCACAAGTACATTTGCGGTGTAGAACTAGCACCCGCTTTACTGTAAGTAACTAAAGTATGTGACAGCCAATACTGGCAAGCCAGCTGGATTCCCTCTTCAGCTGTCGAAGTTCAAGTTGCCTTCTATATATTTCTGCTTCCTGGCTCTGCAACGTTTGTGTGTTCGCTTCAATTTGTTGACGTTGCACCTCCCACTCTCGTGCTAGCGCCTGATCCGGCATCAACGCCTCCAGTGTAGCCATTTCCTCCTCCCCTGTCCTACCTGCCTTTGTGCGTTGTTCCGTTGTAGACCCCAGAGACTTTGCGAAGTTAGACAAACTGTTACGCAATCAGCTAAAGGTTTCAGCTCACACAGGCCAGGTCATTGCTTATTCGTAGTATGTCTCCGCCTTGCGTTGTCTGCACCTTTGGTTAGTTTTGTTTGGATTTAATGTCGGAGCTCACACCTTGGTCTTCTGGTGCAACTCGGATAATTTCTCTGATTTCCCTTGTTCTCCCGCCCGGTTGGCAATGGACTCGCCAAGGGTAGTTTCCAACCTCTTCCGATCAGCATTGGCATGTGCCATTTTGTCCTCTAGGGCCTTTCGCTCTTCTTCGAGCTCGATCCTCAAAGCGCGATCATTGGCCTCCAACGCCAATTCTAACTCCTTTCTCAAGTTAGCCAACTCTCTCTCATGTTTCTTCTGCGCCTCCATCATCCTGGCAGTAAGTATCCTACCAGCCGCCGTCTCTGATAGCCTCTTGCTGTCGTGTAGCTCTTCCTGAATCTGCATCATAACTGCCGGGAAGAGAGCAAGCTCCGACACAATTGTTTGCGCTGACTCGACAGTATTATCATGACGACGCATCTGTGCTCCACAATCAAGGAGGGTTTTGAATGCACCCTGTTTTAGGTCTGCCTCTCGACGGTCTCCTTCATTGCCGTGGAGCCGGTCCCAGTTCGTGGTGACAATGCAGACGTTTCCAAGGTTCTTTTCTCCGCAGAGTGATTGAAGCAGTTGGATGTTCTTTCGTGCCACGCCACCGACTCGGGGATCCGATATGCGGTGCATGTAAATGATTCCATTTAATTTCAGCCCCTTACTAGTGTTTTCCGGCTATCAAAACATGGTCAACTTTGTACAAGCGCACGCACCCACACCCAGGCTCCAAGAAGTGAACAAGTCTCTCCAGAATGTCCGTGTCAGTGATACCGTCCCTGGAATCGTCGAATCCAGGGGTGTCAACGAGCATGACGAAACGACCAGTAGATTGATCAAAGTAGTGGGCCAGTTGGGTCCTAACTGTTTCGGACTGTTGGCTGTGGCCGATTTCAATTTGATCGTTGTTGGTAAGAAGTTTGATGAGCTGGACCCCAAGTCAGTGGACATGGTGAGAATGTACGAGCGAATCTTTCTTCAATGTACTCACAGTCGACTTCCCTGCCACAAATAGGGATGAATGAGTTTTGTTATCCATCATATGTTGATGATGTGGTGGTCTAACAAAAAACGTACCGGTACCTGTAACACCCATTACCCTGCGGGATTCGACTCAGGTCAGCTTGAGATGAACTTCAACCTGAGCGAGATGAGGTGTATACATACACGATGGTGGCAACAGGATGCTCTCGGTTAACTAACTGGTGCATTTCTGGGCAGAGGTGAAAACTCTTGGGGTACAACGAATGCAGTGGCCCGGGAGGTGAAGGTTAGGACAAATGCTTTGAGTCGCAGGCTGGTGGACATTGTACTTATCATCCAGTGGTCACCTTAGGTCAAATTTGCGTTCTAGATGTGATGTAAGTCAGTAACACGTCTTTTCTTTGTTTAGAAATGGGGCGTTTCATGAGTATGATGTACCCACCAACTTCCTCCGACTTCTGAGTAACAGTGATTCAAAGACCCATCATAGTAAGATGATCCTTATTTCGGGGGGATATCCCATCCTACGTTACCCTGTACCCTGCCGTGGTCATTTCCATATCGCCACAAGATCAACTATGACACCCCCCGAATCATTTCCGGATTCTGGATGTCAACATCAGAATCGATGCACATTGGGTACTAGTTGAAATTCTCGATCTGATACGACCATCCGTCATTATGTTCCGACGGTAATCAATTGTGTTCAGTTCTGATTGTTCTTGCCAGTGCAACGCCTTTCGCGGCAACATGTATCCGTTTTGGTCTGGCTCATGCGGCGTCTTGACCAAGTCAGAATTCTCCAACGACCAAAACTGGTGACAACGCCACAGTGAGTCCTCCGAGGAATGAATGGCTGTAACAACTCATGCCTGCACCACTGCTGCTAGTTACAATACCACCCACACCAAAAACATGGAGCAATGATTTCGTATATCGTAATCGCACTAACACGCGTAACACGACAGAATCTCAGGTGAAGGGAACTCGTCACAATTCTTTCCACTAGTTTGTTGTCACTTCAAGTTTCCGTCTATGACACATTCTCTCCGACTCGGATGGTACTAGTTGCTAATCTGTATGCACTTTAGATCGCGAAAGATGTCGGCCATAGTATTGAATCTTACTGCATGTCTGGACTCCAAAATCAGATAGTGATGTGAGTGGTTCCTGAGGCAGTACCACCGCCGTGACTAGTAGCCCCGCCGCTCCCGATTCTAACCCCTGTAGCGGCAACACCACCACTCTGAACATTTGCTACAGCGGGAACGCAGATTAGCAACAAGTGAAAATCGTGGAGACAAGAACGGAAACTCACAGCCCCTGACACTACCAACTCTTTTGGAGTTGTCTGTGACGTTGGACTGGTTACCAGCAACGTCGTTGTATGTGCCGAAGTGGGCAGAAGAACCAGTCCCAGTCTGGTGGAAAGGCATGTTTGAGGATTGCGTGCAGGAAAAGTCACCGAGGGCTAGCTGAGGGTTTCAATCAGGCGACTCTACATATATACAACTGTCAGCGGCGATCAGGCCAACTCAGTGTTTGAATAAGATCTCATTGACAAATCCCGACTCGTGCAATTTGTCAGTGATAAGGAACTGGGACACGCTGGCACGTCGAAATGGCGCTACTACTAGTACAGTCCAGACACCTAAAACATGAGGAAAGTGTGGAAATTGCCTAATAGGCAGTGTGTAGTATTTCTGGATCAAGAGGCGTGCATCACCACTCGCGAGCAGATTGGCAAGATGCCCGAAGCACACCCTGAAAGTGGCGCTAACTTCACTTCCCCATCATGTCATATCCACAATATCTCTTAACATCGTCCATGTCGTCGTGAGCAATGGAGGTACCCAAACACTTACTTTATAGCGAGGTGCGGCCTTCAAGTTTGTATCAGTTCCAAGTCACCATGTCGTTTCACAGCGTGGCGGCGGTTAAGTGCCAATCGTGGCCATCATGAGGCGCGACGTGATTGCGATGAATGGCTGGCTCTCGATAAAGGAACTTGAAGAGTCTCCGGCGAGGACATCATATTAGCAGTACTACCACATACGTAGACTCTTTCAACATTTCCTCAAGTAAATTCATGACCCGATCCCCGGGTTCGTACTAGGCATCACTGAAATTCGTGGAAGCCGGGCCTGGTGACATGCGTCTGTAATCACGCCCCAAATCGTGATAATTGACGTCCCCCAATATGATAGTGCCTACGACTATTATTCAAATTCATGGAAGCCAAGATGCGCTCTATAATACCCCAGAACGTGTTCGTGAGAGTGTTCCATATAGCACGTACGGTAACGATGATCACATGTGATGTAACTTCTCAAATCACAATTCCTGATAGCTAACTGGACAACCGGTCACACCCGGACTTCCAAAATTCGGAGTGCATCAGAATTGGCCCGGGGAGTTCCGACGCTATCGATGAGTCTCGGGAGCAATCTCGTCTCTCGCGGGAGACGCAATTGCTCCCACTGAGAGCTCAAGCTTAATATACAGAGACAAACGCGTGGTGAGTTCAGTCAAGTCTACTCCGAGTCTGTTCAAGTTTTATAATCATCCCCGTCGTGTCGAACAACTCACATCCTCATGCCTTTTCATCAGAACGGTTCCGACACATCCGCAGAGTTTCACACTTTCAACGACGTTGGCGGTAACCAGTTCAACGACCGTCATGATATTTGCCAGACGTGTCACGGTAGTCTATTCATTTGACTCAGTCGTGCTCCGAGTCCCCATTGACGGACTGTTGGTGCAACAGACAACTTAGTCGAGATCAGGAACTTGATGTTGTCTGCGAACGGAAACTCGGGCAGTACGCTAAACAATTTTGGCGGAAGTACCAGCAATACTACGATTGACAACTCGGTACGAAGCAATGATGATCATTCGAGACATGAGACTCTGAACCTCCAAAGTATGAGTATGTCTGTTCTTTTGGATTATGTGGTCCATTTTTATGTCGACGCTGGGCAGCGCCTTCATCTATTTCTCCCAGCCTTGTCCCCAAAGTGGTTACACTTCCGGTGTCGGACGAAGTCGATCTCCAACGACAAAACATCTCACCGAATGCGCAGGACAAAAACAAGGCTGTAGAGGATCCACCCGGCCGTCATTTTACCGAACTTGCTCGTCGTATAAACGATGATATTGAGGAAGTTGCTCATCGTCTTGTTTCGTTTCTTAGACCTGGCAGGTTTGCATATAGGCTGCACAGGAGTGTACTAGCGCTCGACCCTGCTAAACAAGATCCCGCAATAGTGGAGTTTGTCGCTTCTAAAATCAAGGAAAATGCTCAAGGGTCAGCTATCGTTCTCCCGTGCATCCTCTGCCTCTTTTCCGCGATTCTCCTCGAGCGGGTATTCAAGCCATTCGCCCCTGGACTTGAGAACGAAAGAAGTGACCATCTCCTTATGATGTATGACATGATTACTAGCTCTGGTAAGGTTATTGTAGAATATTGTAAACAATTAGATGTCAGATTGATTGATTACAGAGCCAGCAGAATGCACTGCGGTTTGGCGCTCAGTGACTTACACCTACTGTAGATCGAGGTTTATTGACTACAAGTATGCGAGGGATGTGGCGAAGGTGCTTCTTGGCGCCGTGAGCGACTTCGTTCACATGTTACTCCCTCCGAGGACCTCTACGAACTTCCCGAACTTCCTCGCGGAGTTTGAGGACTTGGTAGCAGCAACTGTTTCGAAGGCAATAGAGTTGCAGGATTACATCCACAAACGTAACCGACCACCAACGTATCAAGTGTATACAGTGAAACCCGGCAGCCAGTTTGACCCTACTGCTGCTGAGGCGTGCGCGTTGCAGGGCGATGGGCATTCCTGGAAGGAGCACCCTCGTTCCTCAACGGCGGGTCCGAACACACGGGTGCTGGGATGCACTAGGCTGGGTTTTGGAGTCGTGCCAGACGGAAGGAAGAGTGATTTGGAGGTACTGTCGAAAGCGGCAGTGATACTGAGCTGATGCCACACCATAGTGGAAAAGCTTCACTGTACATCAACAGTATAGCGGGACATCTGATAGTGGATGATTGAGTCAATGAAGACACTTACAAGTTTGCTATGATTCATCAACCTCGGACCCTCGGACTCGCGTCGAGCGACGATCTTATCCCTATGAAGAATGGTCGAACCCTTCGCTGATGGCGAACCGATTGTTGTCGAGGAGATTCACAATCCCACAAGCCATGGGTGGCAGCGAAAGTATGTCCTTCCAACGATGTTGAAATCCCGTAGTGCCGTGCGTTGCCCCTTCCTTTTGGAAGCTGACGATTCACCGTTTGCCCCTTAGGAGGGATCCTCATAGATCCCGACCTTCTGGGGATTTTCTGTCGGTTCTGACATTTATCTCAGAGGGCGCTATTGTCGACCGCAATGATGGTGGACCGTGGGCCTCAATCTCTGTCCGGATTCGCAAGGCATGCGCCGTGATTTGGAAAAACTCCGTGTTGGGGGTGTGGCAAACTTGCAACCCGCGGGTTTCGCGGACTTGACAACAGACTGCGACATCACGTTGAAACCAAGGTTTCCAAGCGTTGCTGTGCCAGGCCGAACCTGCCACATGGATTCCTGGTTTCTGAAAAGATTTAAGATCTGATGTGCTTGGGCTCGATATTCATCACCGACACCTAACGTTATGTACTTATTGCAAGTGTGAGGCAAAGAACGGCGGAAATGAAATTTTCGAAAGGGAAGCCACGAGAATCAAGACAGAGAGTTGACTGCCAGTTTAGAGAAGAGCCAAAACTCTCCCATGGTGATATCGTAGCACTAAATATTAACATCAACCGAACTGTAATGGAGATAGTCGGACCTACTCCACCCCGTTCCTGTTGGCATGGCTAAATGTCTGGCGTGTTTCATTGGAGGCCAGAAACTAAGCATCCCGTGATTCAATCAGCGTGAACTTACCTGAGTGATGATGCGTGAAGGTGTCATGTCAATGCGCCTGAATGTCCGTAATACTGTAGCAGTAGAAGACTCTTGGTCAAGGAGATGGAAAATTTGCTTTCCAAATCCTAGCAGCAGACACAAGTCGGGAACAAAGGGTGAAATGTCAAAGAAACTGACTCGGTTGAATGGGTAACTTCCTTTTCCAGAAGCGGTGCTCGCGGTCAGTCTTGACAAGGCCGCGTTATTCTCGCAGTCCATAGGACCCTGCTCGCGTTATAATACTTCCCCCTGCATCTGGCGTCCATTGTGCGTCGAATTAACTCGATTCACCAGGCCTGCAACTTGACTTTTTCAGCCTTTCACACCCACCACTCGTTGTCGACATGGCGCAAGACGAGAAGATCCACCGTACCGAGGTACACATCCCCGTCGAAAAGCACGAGTCGATTGCTCAGCACCAAGGACACGACACAGAGTCCATTCCCTTGACTATTCAATCTGATCAACGACAACTTGGCCACAGTGAATCTTCCTCCTCCCTTCCTCCGCCCGCTACGACCCCATCTAAACCACAGCGTCCCAAAATCCCTGCCGCTGCTATCATTCCTATATGGATAGTCCTCAGTTCAAGTGTCATCCTGTACAACAACCACCTGTACAATACCTACGGATTTCGCTATCCTGTCTTTCTCGTTACCTGGCATCTTACCTTTGCCGTCCGTCTCGTCCTTCTCTTTATTGTCCACGCCTGACATGGTGATGAGACAGGCCATTGGCACAAGGGTGCTTCAGCGGACGACTAACTTACTCGATGCTGCCAAGGATTTTCACGTTTCCCGATCCATGTTTATGCGTTCCATCCTCCCAATCGGGCTGCTCTTCAGTGGCAGCCTTATCCTCAGCAACACCGCGTATCTCTATCTGAGCATTGCTTACATACAGATGCTTAAGGTACAGTACACTTCATCTGCCGAACACGTTCCGCCTTCTATTTCCGCGTGGCACATCTCTGCCAATGCTAACGTACAATTCACAGGCTTTCACACCCGTCGCTATCCTTCTCATCTCTTGGGCCGCCCGCATAAAGGAACCAAGTCGGTCGCTGACTCTGATCGTATGCATGATCTCATCTGGTGTTGCCCTCGCCTCCCATGGTGAACTCCACTTTGATCTCACCGGATTTCTGGTACAAGCCGCTGCCGTTGCCGTGCGTGTCGCTTCGATCTTCCGTGATTCCTTGATTGATGCTAGGAATCAATTCAGTTCGAGGCGTCCCGTCTGGTCATGATCGAGATCTTGCTTCATGGACTTAAAATGGACCCACTCGTCTCATTACACTATTATGCTCCAGTCTGTGCCGCGATCAATCTCCTCGTCCTTCCTTTCACCGAGGGCCTGGAGCCGTTTTATGCCATTGCCGCTGGTAAAATAGGCTGGGGGGTCCTTATCTCTAATGCTTTGGTGGCGTTTTTGCTCAACGTCGCCGCGGTCTTCTTGATGGGTGCTGGCAGTGGCTTGATATTGACACTCGCAGGTGTATTCAAGGTCAGGTCCAGGTCCATTCGATTAGCACGGGTTCTCACAGTTCTTGATCAGGATATTTTGCTTGTGACCGGTTCTGTACTTCTGTTTGGCGCACCCATCACGCCACTCCAAATAATTGGTACGATCTCACCACAGAATTCTGCGTTCTATCATTGAATCGTGGATACAAGGCTACTCGGTCGCCCTGGGTGGGCTTGTCTTATTCAAGACGTTCCCCGGGAAGTGAGGCAGCGTGGCATCGTACCAATTTTTTGCCCTTTACGCAGCAGGGATAGATTTATTTTTTGTCGGACTCATCAGGCGGAGCCGTAGAGCAAGACAACACCCGAAGCCAATACCCACTGCCTTCTTGTGTGGCTTATTTTTGTTCCTCCTAATGTTATTCACCTCCCCCTTCAACTTCCTGCATCATATATCCGTCAAGTGCTTCAGGTCTCGTTGATTACCCGTACAATATCCACCTTAGATACCGGATACACAATGCAAAAGCCCTAAGTTATTTTAAGCGCCTCAGCGTTATGATTGCGGCTAGATTAACTTTCCGTTACACATAGTCTCTGCAATGCGCGACAGACGTTGAAACTAGTCTGGTGACCAGCCCGTCTCTGAGGCAAGCATTTTTCGACGGGTTTGCCACCAGACTACGTTGAAACCACTTCACCCGCGCTGACAACAGATCTACACAGCAACCTTGAGCATACAAGTATCACACCCCGACAGGCGCAGCACCCTTCGATTAATTGAGGAAAACGTTATGTATGCTGTGCACCACCTTCGAATTCGTCGGTTGATGGTGATCGATGATCATTAATCATCGACATCCACCTTGGTCGGTTTCATAGCATCGTGCACCGTCTGGTTCAGCGCTCAGCTTCAACAACCCACATGTAATATATATACACAGCACGGGCTTGAATGGGTACATTCGAACCAGGAATGACATCCAAGAGTTCGTCGGCACCTCATGAACTTGGATGAAGTGAATAATACGTCAAAGCATACTACATCAAACTTTATGCGTCCTCCCAGCCAGAAGTTCAGATCACAACTGGTCGAGAATCTTGTATGACTATTTGGACGCTCATGAGTAATGAAGGGGCTCGTTCGGCGAGAAGGCTAGGGAGGTACCGTCGATCCACACGTCAGAGGATGGTAATAATCGGGACATTAGTATGGCCCGTTTGATGTAAAGCGACGGAATACACAGAGAATACTCAAAAAGGCGAGAACCATTCTTGGCACTCCTGGCGGGCATCAACGGCAAGATCATACCCGAAACTTTGAAAGATGCCAGTATCCTCCCCGCTGGTTGATCGAAAAACCCTTTCTATAGCCAATTTCCGACCGGCGTACGATCGCGATTCCCAAGTTAGGACGCTCACCTCGAATATATATGTAGATGGCAGTATTGCTCCGAGCTCTGTGCGATGAATCCGACGGTGTTCACTGTCGACTGTCCACAAGACCGTCAGTGTTCAGAAAACGCGGGTCTGTGGGCTGCGAGGAGGTACAAACCCTCGCTTGCAGCAACGGAGGCATGTCTTGTCCAGGTCGGGTTCAAGTTTGACACGGCTTTGAAATCTACGAGAACACCGCGATGAGGAAGCGACGAGGAAACACAGTAAATAAGCGATCGGCTTCGATCTCTTATCAGCCACCGGCGCCACCGCAGGCGCGACCAAGGAAAGTTCTTGAGTAACTCGGCGAACCGAATTGACCTCCTGACCAGTCCGTCGGGCAACCAATTCCGCATTTAATTGCGGGTGTCATGTCATGCCTCGATAGCATCCGGGGTGGCAATCGAGCCTGGAGGCTTTGCTTCCCGTATGATTATGATGCGCCGTCTGTTTCGGGAGTCGGGACATCGCGGCCTTCGGGGCTGTGACCGGATCCGCCGTTTTACCGGAAATTCGACTCATTGCATGTCGGGTGCATGACGTACATTGTATGGAGCAAATCAACCGCGTGCCGTACCACTCATCAGACCCATGACAAGTGTCAAACGTAACAGGCGTATCACGGATCTGGAATTGATAAGGCCTAGGATTCGAAAGTGGATTCAGTGAGTCCGAATGATTCAGTGTGTCGATGTGAAGACTTGAGATACTAGCTGAGGGGCATCGCTGCGAGCCCGCATAGAGGGGCTACGACTGACGTGGACGATTGGTCCGGTAGTCGGCTACTCGTCAGCGCTCAGGCTTCCAGCTTCAGAACCCAATGAACACGTGTTGGATGCCCTGGGCTAGAAGCATTCTGGTTCTAACAACAGGTGTGGGACTGATCATGATCAGTGGCAAGACATAGCAGAGTGTATGGATTGAAAGGGTTGAGTCGCGTAGGCTGCATCATCATGTTCGAGTGGAGCATGATGTCAGAGCAAGTGGAGTGGACGAGAGCGTCGATCGTCGATGCTCGGCTAAGATACCTCAGTCTCGTTTTCCCGAGAAGGAATAGCGCGTAAGCGAGCGATCGAAGCGGGATTCCAGCCCCGCGAGGCTGTTATGCCATGCCAGTACTAAACTCAACCAACTTGAAGTCGTCCCCTTTCCAACACACTCATTTCGCCTCGTTCCGCCATGTGGGTCCCGCTCATTCTCTCTCTCATTGTTGCTCACTGTCGGCCAGGACGGACATTTCCAATGCCGGTTCGGCGACGACGGCGACATTTGAGACCGCTCTCGCTTTTAACGCCATCGTCTTTGGTATTGAAATCGTTGCATTCACTCTTCTTCGCCCGTACTTCAAGGCGGTGTACGAGCCCCGTACCGTCACCCCAGTAGACGAGTATGATGTTTTGTAATGACCTTGCTTTGCCACTAACTCTCTTAACTTTTGATTTAGCGAGCGTGTCGCCCCATTTCAGACTGGCCTGCTCACATGGCCTATAACGCTATTCAAGGCGGACTATAAGGACATCCAGCGCGTCAATGGTCCGGACGCCTATTTCTTCGTTCGTTTTCTCCGCGTGATGGTCCGCGTTCTCCTCCCTATCTGGATTATTTCATGGATTGTGCTTTTGCCCGTCACCTCGGTCAACAACACCATTCCCGGAAATACCGGACTGAGTCAATTTACGCTCGGAAATGTTGCAGCTAATCACAAAGAAAGATACGCACCTTTTATCATCCTGGTTTGGTTTTCCACATGTGAGTAACCTATATGAATTTCTGATGTTAATTGAGCTCTTGACCATAGTTTGGATATTTTGGAATGTCAGACACGAAATGAGCCACTTTATCAGCGTCCGACAGCTGCATCTTATCGACCCCGTGCACTCTCGCTCTGCTCAAGCAAACACTATTTTGGTTTCTGGCATTCCAACCAAATACTTGTCTGAAAAGGTCTTGACACAGTTGTACTCGCATTTCCCCGGTGGCGTGAAGAAAGTCTGGATTAATCGGTACGTCATAATCCTGGAATGATAAGCCACTTGATTACATCCCAAGCCCTTTCTTTCTGCAGTGATTTGAAGGAGATACCTGCTGCTTATGATCGCCGTCTCGCTGCATCCGCGAAACTGGAATCGGCAGAGACTACTCTGCTCTCCACTGCGGCGAAGCTTCACGCGAAGACCCTCAAAAAACAAGGGACCGATGTTACACACCCTGTAGAATCCGCTGATCAAGTTGAACGCAACCTCGTTCTTGCAGAGAGGCTTGTTCCATGCAACAAACGTCCCACTCATCGCCTCCCCGTTGGCTTCTTACCTTTCTCCCTTCCGTTTATTGGCCGCCAAGTCGACACTATCGATTGGTGCCGGAGCGAGATCACGGCCACCACTGCTTTACTTCGCACAGCCCGCAAGACTGTTTCTCAAGAATCTTCTCTCCCAACTTCTGATGATGCGAATGATGAAGAGGATGCGGATGAGAAGGACAGCTCTCCCCAATCGTATCCACCTCTTAACTCTGCTTTCATCACATTCAACCAGCAGATCGCGGCGCACATGGCGTATGGCTCACTCGCACACCATGCACCTTACCATATGGCCGATCGGTACCTTGAAGTCTCCCCCGGAGATGTTCTCTGGGGCAATCTTGGCATGAACCCTTACGAGAAACGTGTCCGGATGGTGATCAGCTATGTAGCAACTGCGGCTCTGATCATCTTTTGGGCAATCCCTGTGGCATTTGTAGGTACGATATCTAATGTCGAAGGCCTCTGTACCCGCGAGAGTTGGCTCGCGTGGCTTTGCCAAATCCCGAATGTAGTCCTCGGCATCATTCAGGGTATCCTACCCCCGGTTTTGCTCGCCGTCCTCATGATGCTCCTTCCCATCGTTTTGAGGCTGTTCGCTCGCTTTGAGGGCATTCCCACTCGTACGGGATTGGAGCTTAGCTTGATGACTCGTTACTTTATCTTCCAAGTGATCGTAAGTGTTCTTCGTTGCTAAAGCTTGTGTCTTTTCACTCCATTGACTTCTAGCATTCATTCCTTATCGTAACCCTGAGTTCTGGGATTATGGCTGCCCTCCCTAGTATTCTTAACAATCCCAGTTCCGTCGCGAATCTGTTGGCAACATACCTTCCCCAGGCCTCCACTTTCTTTATTACGTACGGCGCCCTTTTCCCGTTTTCTCGTCCCTCTCGTGTGCTTACGAACGTCCCATAGGTATGTCATTTTGCAAGGACTTACCGTATCTGCAGGTGGCTTCCTTGCCATTGTTCAGTTGGCTATATATTATGTGAAGTTGTTCATCCTTGGGAGCACTCCTCGCTCCATCTACAACCTCAAATTTAGCCCTCGAAGTGTTGCGTGGGGCACCTTGTTCCCCGGTATCACCCTCATCACTGTTATCAGTCAGTGTGTACCTGTTGTATTGGACTCCGTTGCTAATCATTTCTATAGCTCTCGCCTACTCCATCATTTCTCCCATCATCAATGGCTTCTCTGTCCTCGCGTTCTTCCTGTTCTACCAACTCTACAAATACCTTTTCTTGTACCAATTCACCCAATCGCCAGCTACGGATACTGGAGGCTTGTTCTACCCTAGAGCCATGCAACATGTATTCGTGGGGATGTACGTTCAGCAGATCTGTCTTTGCGCATTGTTCTTCCTGGCTCGGGATGAGAACAATCATGCAAGCGCGGTCCCCGAGGGTGCGTTAATGGTGGTATTGATCTTCTTGACGGTGAGTCACGAGAACTTTCGATTCTCAAACATTGCCAACGTGTTGGTTCTAGTTGGGATTCCATATCATCATCAACAACTCCTATGGCCCTCTCATCAGCGCACTTCCCCTAAGTATCGTCGAAAAGACCTCCAATGTCGAAGAAGTTGACGTCCGCAAGTCGAATGACAAGCGACGCGAGACCATCGACTCCGCCATGGCCCCGTCCGGCTCCGACCTGCCTGATTCCAAATCCGATGCTTACTTTGACGATCTTACGTTTGCCCGACATGACGATGGGGCAGTGGACTATGGCTTTGCACATCCCGCGCTTTCACGCCCGCAGCGCATCATTTGGATCCCAGAGGACACCCTCGGCCTGGGGAAGGAAGAGGTCAAGACGAACGAGTCGTCGGGCGTATTGGCAACGACCGCGGGGGCAAGCATGGATGGAGGAGGCAATGTACACGTCCATGCACCACCGGTGGACCTGAACAAGTTTTAAGGGTGCTGGGGAACGTCCCAAAGGTAGTCCATGACCTTACTTTTTCAATTTTTCTTTCTTGTCACTGTATTGCTCACAACATCTCGGTGTGGATATTTTAGTTCCTCTTGCTGCACATCGATGGGTTGATTTTGAATAAACAATGTTGTCTCGTCTCCGTTCGTCATGACGTGGGGCATTTCGATCCCCGTACGACCGCTTCATGATTATGTTTACAATCTTTTCAAATACTGTCAATTCGGATTTTATATACCATGATCAATGAGATTTACAATTGCTTCAATGTGCATGTCTGTGAGTGTGGTCGCATATTACGATATGAAGACAAAGATGGTTACAGTTACATGAGACACCTTGAAATTGAAAGCTTCAGGATCGCAGTTTTCCGCTCGGGCGCGCTCAAGCAATCCAGATATGGTCCCAGCCGTCGACGGTCATGTCATGGACGGATAGTCAGCTGCGTTCTTTAGTGCGGTTTCCCTATGTAGAGGGCAAAGCCTGCGGGCTGGCTAGCGCACAAGATCGTGCTCGACGATCGGGCGACTTTAGATCGTCAAACCTGCTCAAAAGATCGCCAAGAGCACTGCATCACCATATGATATCATGATGGAGTATGGTATAGGCACTCCTTCCGATGACGAGTTGGCTGATTCTCCTCACGACAAAACTTGACAGGCTAACCAGATCAGCAGTTTGCGTCGGTCACGCTCGAGCACGAGCGGCATGCAGCCTCTCGACGAGATAATTCTGATGGACTCACAACTTAGCCCGGTGACCAAACCGTCTATGAGGCAAACCATCGATGCTTATAGGGGATCTAGTCACCAGACTACTCACAACTACCCCCATCTTTGTCAGGACTCTGACAGCTTGAAGTTTTACAGGCTGCCGATTGCTAGAGAATTACAATCAAAATATCATGGGAAGGGAATCCGCCCAGTACATCAAGGGGGTCCCTTAGCAGGTGAAGGTACTACTGGCATTCTCCTTCGATGGGCAGTTCATCAAGTGTGGCTTGCTCATCGTCGCTGGCCAGCACCATGTCGCAGCCTTCTCGCCTGTCTTGAATTTGTTGAGCGATCCTACAGGGAAAGACAAGAAGATGGTGATGCCTACTTTTGGCTATGATACCAAATCGCATGCTTGCCATGAGGGCTTTCACTGGCAAGTTGCCAAACCTCACAGCAGAAGAGTCACCTTGCCATCTATATCCCTTTCCCCAGGGTAGTATTCGAAGATCACATGTTCAAGGTACCTTGAGTTCAACTTCATGAGGTTGTCGTTCTTGATGGCTATTAACGTTCGTCTTGTTTTCCCGTCAACGTTAGCTTTTTAAAAAGAAGCCCATCCCGCCAGGACTGCCAGTGCAGGATACGACCCAAACACAACCTCTATCGGTTCAGACAACAATATCCACCCCATGTTTCTCCACTGGTGAAGATCGTGGTGCAGATCCATCCAGGGATGATCGTATCACTGGTGATGCTCGAGCAGAATGGAGCAACTGAAGGGAAACTGACGAACGCCTCCCTCAGGGCCTGTATTGGTTGATGGCGGGTTACAAAACGTCAGACGATGGAGTCCAGCAACCAAATCTCACGGCGGTACACAAACAATTAACGTCATCCTCTTTGGCGAAGCGGGAGTCGGGAAAAGTGCAGTCGTTATGGTGGTGGGCAACGCCCACCAACAGCGCGTGACGCTTATATAAGCAAAATTCCCCTATTTCTGTTAAATCCTTGAAACCGTCATCTTTCTCACCGGAAACACGGATCGATGTGCTATGTAATAGGT
>JBBPTO010001438.1:0-15743 GCA_038094155.1 Pulveroboletus cf. aberrans
ATCTTATTAAATTTAATAATGTACCTGTTGACACATCAAGAGTCCTTCATCAACAATTGGTGGTGTTGATGCTTTGCATCTCTGATGGGGTCATGGGTTTTGAAATTGATTTGAAGCTTGAGGACAAACTGCTTGCAGTTGACCATCCAGAGTGGCCAGAGTTCAAATATCACTGTCAGGAGATTGGGTTTGAACCAGTCCAGTGCCATTTCTTTGAGATAGGACTGCATGTATGTGACTTTGGCATAATTGAAGCAGAAGTGTTTCAGGTGGTTCTGGAATTGGAGTTCATACTGGGTCAAAAACATCTGAAGTTTGTGTGGGTTGGACCCATCAAACTGATCTGGTTCTCAAACCTTTGTGTGATCAGGGGAGCAAGAGGAGGGGTAATGAGTGGAGTGATGAAGTGCATGAATGGCATGTGCCAAGGTACTTATCACATCTTGAGGAACAGACTTGTTGGGTTAGGTGAGTCATTGGAGAAGGTGGAGTTGCCTTTAGAAGAAACATCTCCTGGCTGGTCTGGAGCTCTGGAGCAATGACTATGGGCAGAAGAAGTGTGAGAGGAGTGTTTAGATACTGGAGAGCACATGCTCAAAGTGGGTAAAGGTGGCATAATGTGTCCTTGAGAGGCAGACAGAGGGACAAATTGTGTGGAGAAACCTCAGAATTCAGTGATAGGTTCTAATTTTTGCCAGCAGTTCATGAAGATGCTGAGGAAAACATAGTGGGAGGACTAAGGAAAGATTGTTTCAGAAGCACAGAAGGATTGAGAGTGAGGGATGAAAAGAGACATATGCAAGTATGGAGAACTTGAAAACAAGAGGAGTTGTAATATGCTGTCAGAGTTGTGCTGACAAACTCCTAACAACTTCAGAACTCCAGAGTTGCATTGTGAGACCTTGATTTCACCTTATGTGGTACATCCTTGTTTCAAGTATCACTGGGTGGTTCTGTATTTGTCAGAGGATTGGAGGTTCAGAGTTGAGTCATCTAGACTTGGAGAAAGCAGAGTTATCTGTTGGAGTTCAACAGAGAGCTAAGTGTCAAGCTAAGTTGAAGAGAGAGAATGTCAAGTGCTCAATTTGATATTACAACTGGAGATATGTACAGCAGAGACAGTACAGTATATATACTACAGAGTGCATTAGATTTGTAATGCAGTTGTAAAGAATGAGTAATGAAATGGAGGTTGGGAATCTAAGGACTGGAGCTGCACACTGGTTGTGCAGTTTGCTGAAGCTGTGCTGCACAGAGATGGGACAAGGTACAGAGTGTGAGATCTAACTAAATAAAGAACAAAGATATATTGTAAGAGATATATAGAGGTTCAGAGGAATGGAGTTGCATAATTTGTAAATTAGCACCAGAGAAATGAGCAGAGTTGATGCTCAGAGCTTTGGAGTTGTCATGGATGTGACACAGATCCATATTCTATCAAAGGTAAATTGTCAGCAGTTTTGACATACCAAGTTCTGTTTTCTATGTGGGCAAAATGATGATCAGAACATCTGCTGTCAACAAGCCAATGATCTTCTGTTTGAAAGTCCATAATTGTAGATACATTTTGCATTGGGGAAGATGTGGCTAGTGACAAAATCTGTGCACTATGGAGGGGTAGAGATACTCAAACTACAAGCATAAGTAAAAAGAGAGCTAAATATAGCTAAAGAACTAATCTCAGCTGTTGCACAGTGGTGACAGAACAACTGAGGGAGGAATGATGAAAGCAGACTGACTAAATAGTGATGGAGATAAGAGCACATGAACTCCAATGTAACTCTGACATAATGTCTGAAATAGAAAATATGAGGTCCAAAGAAGAAAAAGGCATTACTAAATGTTGTAGTTAACTCTGAGTAACTCCAAAGTCAGGAGTTGTACTTTGTAGAAGGAACCTCAAAGTTGTAACAAAACGGTCTAAAATGAGTTGGAGGACCTCAGAGGAGTTATATTTTTGACAGCTAGGCCATTTTTTCCTATGTTCTTGTCTCTCACAGTATAAAATTCACTATAAGTTGATTGCTCTCCAAGGTTTACTTTGTAATCCATTGGATCTCCTATGTTTAGATCATAATGATCATTTTTTGGATAATACCCAGGGATATCCCAGTTTGAATGGTAATAACCATAGCTAAAAGAACCATAGGGTTTATGGTGATCTGCATACAAGTGAGGTTGATCTTTCCATGTTGTGTTTTCTGTCTGATCTGTTGAACCTCCTTGAAATAGAACCTGCTGTCTTTTTCCTTTTTTTATTCATTCTCCTATTGCACACTAGAGGAATTTGTCCTCCTCCTTCCATTTGATTAGAAGGGTCTCTGCCTTCTGGCAGGTTGTCTTTACAATAAAGCAGGTTAGAATGAGAGAGTATACTTTGGGATAAGAAAGGGTCTACTGATGAGCACAGACTCTTCTGAAAGTGAGATAGTTTATGGAGTAGGTGGAGTCACTGTTTGAATGGGTGTTGGTAGTGCAGTGTATGGGAAATTCCATGCTTGATGTGGTGCACCAGCCATATTCATTCTGGTGTCTTTGTTCTATTCATTGTTGAGGGCAGTGGTGAGTGAATCAAGATAGTCTTTAATGTCAGCTTCTTTGCCATCCTCTACAGCATCAAAAAACTGTTCAGCATCTTCTTCAAATTCAGCATCTTATGCCATTCTGACAAAGCCTTCCACCATCTTTGCACCAGATCCTCATCCTTTGCCAGTTTTTCTCTTTCAGTATTTATAACTGAAATGCCTCTGTTGCTTCTTCTCTTGATGTTGGAAAGCACCAGGTTTTAATCCTTTCTTTTGCTGGGTTTGTGGCCCATTTTTACCTTGGGTGTGCTCACTGGAGTTTTGTTTCATGGTCAGAGATTGCCACTTATTTTGCTGAGATGGCCCTCTCTTGAAAGGATTTGTTCTATTTTCAGTTGCATTTGATGCTTCTGCAATAGCCTTGACATGTCCTTTTGAAGTACCCTGTGTACTTTGCACCTTTCTAAGATTTATTTCTGCAAGGACAACATTGTGGATGTGATCTTGAGTGAGGTTTTCTATTGTGGTAGACTGTGTCAGATTTGACACAATGTGATTGAGGTGTCTTGGCAATCAAACCATGCAATGCATGGCTCTAGCAGATTCTGCTTGATTATCTCCTGTAAGTTCAAGCTTATTGAAGAGGGTGCAGACACAATTTGTGTCGTTTGTGAACTATTCAATGTTGTCTGTTCTGATCTTGAAACCATCAAGGTCAGTTTGAAGGCTGAACTGAGCTGAGATTCCAGAGGCTTGGTAGAGATTTTGAAGAGTGATCCAAGCATCATGGGTTTTGGAGTTTATGATGTTGTTAGCATCCGCTCCTGTTCCACCTACAACATAGTGTACAAGAGTGTTGTAGTGATGTTGGTGTCAACCAACATGCAGATGTTTCCATAGACTGTCATCAAGCAAACACCAGTTTGCTCTGCTTGCTGCAATGGTGCCAACCCAAGTGCAAGTTCCTTCAGCAAGTCCCCAAAGATTGATCAAAGACATCATGAAACATGTAATGATCAAAAATGGCTTGACAGTCTGGTCTTCCATCATTAGATCTTCAATCAGTGTTATCTGATTTTTCTGGTTTCCTGAATTGATTGATCTGTAATATTCATTTGTAGTTCATATTCAGCTAGATCTGAGATCTCCAATATTTTGGGTTTCCAAGTTGCATCATGTGAAGAAAGTAGGTGCTCTTCAACTTCTGCAACAGATTGTTCCTCTGAGCTTAAGCCTTGCCTTCTTCAAGTCTTTCTTCTTTTTTTCCACTTTGATTCTTGATCTCTCCTTATTTCCCATTCTTTTGTTCTGAGTTCTTTATATCTTGATTGAGTCATGGAATCAGATATTTTTGTAACTTGATACCATTTTGGCATCAGTCTCAATAATATTACTTCTACACTTGTATATTATGTCTCTGCAAAGAAATGCAGGTTTGGCAATACATCATCAGAAAGAATTCCAGGTCAAATCAAGACATCTTGAACAGAACAATTGAAGTAAGAAATAGAGAAGACTTGAGGAAATTAAATGGATAGTTTGAGAAAGCTTCTGAAGGGCTTGTTGAAGTTGAAAGAATATGAAAAGAACATGGACATGAAGAAAGAGGACAAAAGAAAGGAATGCCTGTGCAAAAGGGAGAATTGTCATTAAACCATTCTGAGATGTCTATGTTTTATTCTCTAATGATTGCAGCTCTTCTTCACTGTAATCTTCTATAATCTCTAAGATGTTTTTCCAAGGCTGCATCTGCAAAGCCTTGATAAACCTGCTGATGTTCTTTGTCAGTACCATATATAAAACATCTTTGAATGGCCATGAGAGGCCTGGAAGAGGAAAAAAATCGCCAGTGAAGGCAAAGGCAATGGTCCATGATGATCAGCATCATTTCCTGCATTGAAATTTTTTCATCTTCTTCTATAATTCTCTGGTCACCATCTTCTACCTTCATGTTGAAATGAAGAGATTGTAGGAGTCATACATTTCAACTGAAAATGCAATGATTGTGTTGGATGGCCTTGAACCCAAACCAGTGAGCCTAGATTTGATGAGTATCATGATAAGACTCTTTGCAGGACCTCTTCTACCACCTTGTTATGCTCTCTCTGATCTTCATTCTTTGGGAAGATCAAGAGGTCATCCACATAGACAATATAAACATCCTGCATGTTATAGGAGATGTTATTCATCATGGCCTGGAAAGTAGCTGGGTAGTTGCAAAGATCAGAGAACATCACTAGGATCAAAGCTTCCTTGGTGGCAGGTAAAGACAGCTTTCCATTCATCACCCTCCTTGATTCTGACATTATTGTAGCCCCATCTTAGGTTCATTTTTGTGAATATTTTGGCTCCAAGCTTGTCTACAAGTTCAGATATCAAGGGCAGAGGATAATTGTTCATCGCCATCCATTTGTTGACATAATGGTAGTCTTGCACCATCTGCTCCTTCCCATTTTTCTTTGGAACAAAGAACACAGGCAATGTCTGTGGAGATTTGAAGGGTTGAATATACTCCTTCTTCAACTGTTCATCAGTGAATGCATCTATTTCCTTGCATTCTCCTGGAAACATGTTGAAGAGTTTGGCCTTGCAAGATCTAATGCCTTTCTTTAAATCGATGCAATGATCTCAGGTCTTCCTTTCAGGCATCCATTCTGATGCTTTCTTGAAAGAGACATTTCTAAATCTTCTAAGGTATTGAGGTGGGACCAGCTTATCAACTTCAGGTTCCTCAGCCTCAAGTTTTCCTTTCTCCATAGCCTTGATCTTTGTATAGGCTTGGGGTGCATTCTCGAGTTCCCTTTTTTCAAAGTTTCACACCCATCCTGCCCTATCTGATAGTAGGTGACATGTTGGAGGGCACTGGGTAAGCTTGACAGATCCTTTCTCCCAATCAATCTCTGGATTGTGTTTGGAGAGCCAGAAGTATCCCAGAATAATAGGGGTCTTGCCTAAGTTTACCACATCTGCTATTACCTTTTCTCAATGTCCCTGGAAGTCAATGATCAATTAAGCAGTGTGGGTGATGCTTTCTGCTGAGTTCTGTGTTCCATTAGCATTGAATACTGGGATGGAATGTTTGAGCTCTCTTTCTTTGATCTTGTTTTCCTAAGCCCAATCCCTGTCAATGAATATTCCATGGGCTCCACTGTCAAGGAGCACCTTGGTACTTTTCATGTCTGGTTTTTGTGTAGCACCTGCAACTTTCAAGTCCAGCTAAATCTCCCTTTGACCAGGGTTCAGATTACAGATCACAATCCCTGCTGGGGCTTTAGGGTGTGTTACCTTGTTGTTACCTTTTGTTTTGACTGAATCAAGCCCACATTCTCATGTGGCAAGCTTCATTTGTGAGGTCCCAGTCTCAGTCTTGATTTCTCCTGTTGAAGAAGCAGTCACTGTTTCTTTCTTGTCTTCTTCCTGTACAAAAGAGAACCTGTTATTCTTGTCTAGTGCTGCCTGAGTGCCCAGATCCTTCAGGCAGTATAATATTTTCTCTGACACTTCATGTCAGAGTCATTCATCCCTGAAGTAAGCCCTCAGCTCTTCAACATTCATATTCCTGATGGTTGCTTCAGCATGGTTCTGTTGTTGTATTGTATGTGATGATGTTAATGATTGTTGGCATGATGACCATGTCATACAGGAACCTCTTTCTTCTGTGATGGCATCCATGTGCCAAACCAATGTTGTAGTAGTATTGTTTCTGGAGCAGTACAAACAATGTCCATCCTCCAAGAACCCACATTTGTTATATTGATTTCTTGATTTGGGGCATCTATTTGTCTGATGATCCCCTTTACAGTTGAAGCACTTTAGCTTTCTAACAGCATCCACATTCATGGCATCACTTCAACGGTATGTGGAATTTCTCTTTTGTGGTGGTGTATAGGACATCTGTCATCTAGCAGTGGTAGTTGTGCCTCGAGTAACAAACTCAAGCACCTCCATTCATTTTTCAATGGTTAGGATTTCCTTGATGTAGTTCTTGACTGTGTCCTGATGTTTTCCATTCAGAAAGATTTGCTTAAGAATGTCTGACCTGACAGATCCTTCAAGTCAAGAAGTTATTTCATGCAGTGAAAATATTAGGTCTATTAGATCTACTCATGGAAACCCATCCTTGAGGGATAGTAACACTTAGGAGCAGAGACAGAGACAGAGTGGGTACAAGTGTCATATTGAGAGGGAAAAGAAGGGGAAAAGAAAGAGATAGCATACATGCAGTGACAGCGCTCTATATATATGGTGGGGATGGGTGACACAAAGGGGAGCAGATCAGGATATTTGGTATATGAGGGAAGATGGCATGAGAGGTATACTGTGTGTGGAATGCAACACTTACACTTGCCCCCCCTTGGGTGAAAAAGTTCATTCCCAGACATGTAGTGCCTCACAGTCTATCAGCTCCTTCCTTGGTAACCATTCATCATCTTCCAGCCCAAAACCAGCCCAACAAGCAAGGTATTGTTTTCTGTGACCGATTTTGTGTTCCTCAAGGATGCAATCAATTTGATGTTCCAGAGTACCTTCAGGCATCAGAATAGATACCAGGCAGGTGGCAATGCATGTCGAAAAGTGGGCGTCATCATTTGAGCAGTATGGACATAGCTGGCTGATGTGGAAGGTGGGTGAAATGCACATGTTGATGGGAAGTTTGAGTGTAGATGTAGATGTTGTAGGGCCAGCTGTGATGACTCTGTAAGGGCTGTCAAAACATGGCAGGAACTTGGAGACATGTTCATCATGGTGAGAGATGTAGTCCTGATAGCAGTTCTTGGTGGAGAGAAGTATGAGGTTGTCACCTGTGATGGTGGGCTCCATGCCATGATGGCAGTTTTTCTGCATGGCTTGGGCTACCTTCACATTGCACAAGTTGTCCTGCACTTCAGTGTCATCATGGCAGATGCATTCAATGAGTGCATGAGTGTCATGGGTGGAGGGATCATGAGAGAGGAGGGGAAACCAGGGGTGGGATGAGTCTTGGAGACTGCCTGAGGTGGAGCTGAAAGGGGAAGAAACCAGTACTAGCATTCATAGAGTTCATAAGTGCAAATCTCACATGGGGAAGTGCCTCAACCCAGCCCTTCTGGTTCTGATCAACTAGGAAGCAGATGCATTGATTCACTGTCTTATTGGTGCATTTACTGGCTTCATCCATTTGGAGTAATATGTGCTAGAAAACATGAGGGCAGTGCCCATCAGTTTATGCACTTCCTTTCAAAAGCAGGACATGAAGAGCTTATTGTGGTCTGATACAATCTCGCTGGGCATTCCATTTTCATGGAATCAATGGTTGAAGAGATGCACAAGGTCTGGGGCTGAGAGGGAATCATGACAGGGAACCAGGCAAATGTTGGCTCCAAGATGGTTGGTTAATGTCAGGAGTGTGTTGTAGCCAGAGTCCTCAGGCAATGGTCCAATGAAGTTAAGAGCGATGGACATTCCCCAGCCATCAGGCACTGGGAGAGGATGTAATGGACCAGGGGTGGATTACATGGGGAATTTGTTGCATGTACAGGCAGAACAGCTGGAAAGATAGCAATGGATCAGGTCACATCACATGTTGGGCCAGTAGAAGGATTGCTGGAGAGTTTCATAGGTTTTGTCTGCACTAAAATGACCCAAAGCATCATGTGTGAGGTGGTAAAGGTGAGCATACAGGCCAATATTGTTTGGGATGATGAGGCACTCATTCAAGAAGAGCAGTTCTCCCTGTTCAGAGAGACTGGGGAAGGAGCCAAGGAGGGAGAAGAGTTGGCAGCAATAGTTGTCATCAGAGTATCCTTGTAGTATTTGCAGGAGGTGTTTGTCATGTTCTACCAAGGACATGCCAGCAACAAGGTCCTCAGTGATATTTGTGTCCTCAATGGTGTGACAGAAGAGGGCATCGGCTGCATTGTTTTCATTACTATGAAGATATCAGATTTCAAGGTCAAATTGTGACATGTATTCAAACCATCATGCTTGCCAATGTGAAAGGTCATGTTGGGCAAGAAAGGTCTGGAGAGGGTGGTGGTCAGTGTACACAATGACGTGTGCACCAAGAAGTTCAATGCACCACCTTTGCAAGGTGCAGATAATTGCCAATAGTTTCTTCTCATGTACCACATAGTTTAATTGAGCATTGTGAAGTGGGTTGGAGTTGAACATGACAGGCCTGGCTGACTGTTGATCAGGGCCCCAAGAGAGAATGGCACCTGTGCAGAAATCAGAAGTGTCTGTGGTGAGAAAAATCTGGTTGTCATCTGGGTCATCATGGTTGATGGTCATTAGGCAGGTCAGGCTAGTTACTAGTTTCTTAATGCCCAGAAAGGTGGATTTGTGGCAGGTGGACCAGGTTGGGAAAGTGTACTTGGCAGCCTTCATGGTGAGCAGGTCAAGTGTTGAGGTGTGTTTTGTGAGATCAGGCAGGTGGTTGCTGAGGTAATGGATGAGGCCAAGGAACTGCCATGCTTTATGAGCACTTCAGAGGTGTGGCCAGTCAAGAATTTTGGCCACTTTCTTAGGGTCAACTTCAATGCCATGAGAGGAAATGTGGTGTCCCAGGAAATCAAGTTCTAGGCAAAACAGAGAGGTCTTCTTTGATAAGCAAAAGAGGGAGGTGGCATGGAGAGCATTGAGAATGTTGCATACATTTTGTTCATGTTCTTCAAGGGATTGTGACCAGATGATAATATTGTCAAGGTACACATGGCGGATTTTGCCAATGAGATGGTGCAAGGCAGAACACATGTGGCATTGGCATACAGCAGGTGTCTTATGTTCTATCTGCTCTTATTTGATATGGTCCAGTATCCTTGATTTGGATCTGGTTTCATTATGTTCAACTCCTTTTGTCATGGATTGCCCATGCATGGTACACCAACCACACCTTCATTTCATGGACTACTCATCACACTTTTACATCTTCTTGAAGACATTGATGATTTTTGCACACAGAAAGGTCTCAGTAACCAACAGAGGATTGAGTGTGTGCTATACTATGTGCTCCTCATTGAGGCAGAGCTCTGGGAAACTCTCCCCAAGGTGGATAGTGCTATACCAGATTGGTCTGCATTTACAGCAGCCCTTGTCCTGCTTTATCCCAGTTGTGAATCTGGTAGTCATTATTTCAAAGATGACTTGCTGATCTTCATAGATGTGTGCCAATCAAAACTGCTGTGAGATCTCAATGACCTTGGATCATACCATCATCAATTTTGAAAGATGTTGTCACCACTAATCTCACTTCACAGGATATTCCAAGCAGACTGTGATTGCTGCTTCAAGAGGGGGCTACTGCTCAATGTCTGTGAACCAGTCCATGACCAGTTGGCTATCATCTAGTCTGACATCCACACAGATGGTTCATATCCAGTAGCAGGCACATTGGCTGCTGCCACCTTATGAATGCCAATTGGCATGACAGTCCACTCATATAGTCCCCATGGTGTGTGAACTGCTAGCCACTTCATGTCATCTGGATAAACTTTCATCTATAAGGAGTTAGTCATATCAATTTTGCCAAAGATCTTGCCTTTGGCACAGTCATGAAGGATGTCATCGATGTGAGGCAGTGGGTGGTTGTCTGGAACAGTGTTGGCATTGAGTACATGAAAGTCATTGACCCAGTGTGGTAGTACTATGGGGTCATATTTGAGAATAATGAATGCAGGGGAGTGTTCACTAGCTGATTCATGGAGGCAACCTGCAGTGATTATTTGCATCTCTTGGTCATACATGAAAAAGGATGTCATCTTGGAGAGTATCACAGTGTGGAATATCTGCTGGAAAGCAGTTCTGGTACTCAGCTTTAAGACATTAATTGCAACTTGTCAAGGCTTCTGTGGTCACCAGTTGGGAGATGCAGGTCTGTGTGATGGCAATGATATCAACAGCTTGGATGGGATCAGAGAAGCACTCAACAAGGGAATGGTGAATTGGCAATACATGCTGCAACTTGTCATTTAAGAGTGACTTCATGCAGGCAACTTTGATAGGCTCAGGTGTAACACATGCAGAGGCAGGCAAAGAAGTGAGCCCTGCCTAGATATAGTGGGCAAGCAGGCTATATCTTTTGAAATATTTCATCATGCCTCCTGCTCCTGCCTTGCAGAGAGACAGAGTTCTTGTTTATGGGTTCTTTGATGCTCTTTCCATACTCATTGTATGCTTTGACATTCTTTTGGAACAAGCCTATCAGATCACTGACAGGCTTTATGAATTTCAATGGAGAGATATCACTTGCCTCTTAATAGACTCCACTGATGATGATCACTGGTCCGTATTCTACACTGCCATGTTTGATGGTGAGGTTGCAATCTTCAGTTGTAGCTTTCACAGAATGGGACTAGAATCCATCAGTGAGGGGGCTAATCTTCCACCTAGTCAAGGATCTTCACCTCCTGGTTCTGAAAATTCCAAGACTTTAATTAGTCAACAAGAAAATCCAGAAACATCTCCTGGAAATCCACATACATCCAGTGGTTCAAATCCCCCAAGATTCCAAAATGCTGATTCCAATCCATTGCATCATCTGCATAATTCTCCTATAACCTTCATTCCCATTCTTGTTCAGGCCATACGAAGTATCTTAGCAGAGCAAGCTCAAAGTTTACACCAACAAGCAGAGTTGCTGGGATTGTTGCCTCAAGATCCTCCAAGACTTATGTCACCTCCTTTGCAACAATCATCCATCCCTCCTACACCTGCTCTGACACTTGCTCCTGAAGAAGACTTGTTTGGTGGACCTGATTATACAAAAATATTCTGGAACTTCCTTTCTTTGGGAAGTTTTCCAGAAGAGCTTAAGATATGGCTTATCAACTGGGATCTGGCTGCCTGAAGTGGCACTTTGATCAATACTTGCAGATTAATTCCCATTTTGGAAAGAGCTACCTGCTCCTCAAACTTGGTATTTCCTGGAGTTTTGCTTTTTGCTCCTTGTACCTGACATACTATCCTTTCTGAAAGAGGATGAGTACATTGCTGTGAATTCAACAAAAAGATCCTGGTTGCAAGGAGATCTACAGAAGATTCCCTTGATCTACATATCACCAAACCATTTTATCAAGTGGTCAAGACCAGTGATGTCACAGAGGTACATCCAGACATATCAAAGAAGGTGCCTTGCACTTGGTGCAACTGCTACTTTCTGAGAGGCAAAGCTTATATCTGTACTGGGAATGATAATCAAATTATCCAAAGAAGGGGCTCTCAGGATCCTTTATCAGCCCACTCAGGATCTCCCTTCACCATCATTCCAGAACACCTCTATTCACACCTTGATCAACAATACCTCATATCTGGCCACTATGCTAAACTTCCTCTCTTACATTCATTATCTTCCCATTCTCTCTCATTGTCATCATCTTCACCCAGATATCCCCAACTTTCACCTGAAACAAGTTCTGATCCTTCCTTGTCTCCATCTCATAAACAATGGGATCCCTTTGAATCTCAATCCATGCCCATATTTGGGTCTTCCAGGACAACTCAGGACCAATCACAATGAGTTCCAGAATCTAATGTATCTGAGGCAATGGCAATGAGCAAAGGTCGAAAAAGAAAACATCTTGGAGATGGGAGACAAATGGGTCCAGCCAGATCTGAACCAACCACCCTTCCTCCAACTATTCTCTTGGATCAATCTTCTGGGCAAAGTTGAGTATCAAGTTCCTCTGACCCCAGTCAAACTCCCTCTTCACCTCCACCCAAATTACATCAATTTTGGAGTTTGGCACAGGGGAGACTACCTAATGATCCCATGCCTGAAGGTCTTTTCATTTTCACATTCTTACATTCAACCTTAGACAGTCAACTTCCTGACACCAAGACTAATCTATCCAATCAAGCTCCGATGGATCGAAACCAGGTGGATATCACAGAACCAAGGGGGGATTAATAGTGGCATACAACAAGAAACCTCTGGCAGACATCTATGAAGGTGATGGTTGGGCATTCCTGGTGCAGTCTTATCATCAAACTTGTCACATCTGAGTTCACTGGTTTGAGTTCAAGGTGGTTCAAAGGAACCACTGCAATTCCACTTGTAACAAACTTCTTCTTTAATCTCTTCATCCTAACATGGAAGTAGAAGAAGGTGACTGGAGGGTAACTGGAGAACCTGAAGAAATCCCTTCACAGGAGATGATGCTGGTCATTATGGACCATCAACTTTGCCTTCATTGGCAGTCTCTTCCTTCTTCTAGGGGCCTTATGGCCAGTTAAAGGTATATAATTTATGGTACTGACAAAGAACATCAGATCATCTACCAAGGTTTTTCAGATGAGGCCTTGAAAAGACATCTTGGAAGAGACTATAGATGATTATGGCAAAGAAGAGCTGCAATTGTTGGAGAAGAGAAACATAGGCATCTCAGAATGGTTTAAAGACAATTCTCCTTTTTGTGCAGATGTTCCTCCCTCCTGGCCTCTTTCTTCAAACATATCTCCTTTTGCTTATTTCTTCAATTTCGATGAACCTTTCAGAAGCTTTCTCAAACTAAATGTCTATTTCCCTCAAGTCTTTTCTATTCCATATGTCACTTGTTTGGTGTAAAACAGAAAAAAGGACTCCAGAGTGAAGTCCTATGCAAGAAATAGGGGTGCAAGTGTATCTTGACCCAAAGGGATTGCAAAGAGAAGGAAAGAGAACTATAGGAAAGGCTCACTAATCATTTACAGGACACTGGAAAACAACAGTCTGACTCCCCCCCCCCATTCAGTAGGGCTAGGAAACCAACTTTGGTTCCAGGACTTGAGGGGAAAATGTAGGAAAATGTAGGAGAAGGCCTAGGAAACTGAACTTAGAGGCTTAGGAATGGTGGTGGTAACTTGCACACTGTCTAGAAACTAATTTCTAGGTACAAAAGTCTAATCTGGGCATACCTGAATGAAATACAGTAAAGAAAACATGAAAAGGACAAAAACCCGACCAAACCCGGAGTGCGGAAACATGTTCCAAGGTGCAGGAAC
The DNA here is from genome assembly GCA_038094155.1 of Pulveroboletus cf. aberrans. Taxonomy (NCBI): domain Eukaryota; kingdom Fungi; phylum Basidiomycota; class Agaricomycetes; order Boletales; family Boletaceae; genus Pulveroboletus; species Pulveroboletus cf. aberrans. The sequence continues at coordinate 13,482 of JBBPTO010001438.1, forward strand.
ACCAGGTCAGGTATGCAGAAACTTGAGTCCGGACATCAGGTTCAAAACTAACCTTTGGACTTCAACTGGCTTGACTTGGGTTGGGACAAATGGCAGCAGAATGGTTTCAGGATTGGTAGAAGCGTGCTGTATGGAACTCTGGTTTCCTACATCAGTTCAAAATGTCTTGATTCAATCTGGGATACTTTCCAATGATGTATTGACAAACCCACATTTCTTTTCAGAGACATACTTTGTAAATTTTGAAGCAATATCATCAAGACTGATGCCAAAATGGTACCAAGTTATAAAAACATCAAGTCCCATGAATCAAACAAGATACAAAGAACTAAGAACAAAGGAATGGGAAATGAGGAAAGATTCAGAACCGAAGTGGAAAAGAAGGAGAAAGACCCAGAGAAGGCAAGGTTTAACCTCAGAGGAAGGATCTGCTGCAGAATTCAAAGAGCACCTACTCTCTCCACATGATGCAACTCAGAACCCAAAACACTAGATAATCAAAAATGAACCACATATGAATATAGCAGATCAAATCAGGGGACCAGAAAGATCATTAAACACCAATCAAAGATCTAATGATGGAAGACCAGAATTTCAGGCTATTTTTGATCATTACATCTTTGATCAATGTTTTACTGACATTGTTCGTCTTAGCTGAAATTAAAATGGCTCAACTTCCCACTGATCCTACAACTCTTCAAACTGATGGAACTCTTTTGAATCACATTCCTGTTCTAACTGGTCACAATAACTACCCAGAATGGAGAGAAATAATGAAGAACTTTCTCAAGGCTTACAACCTTTGGGAACTTGCTGATGGAACATGTACCTGGTTCAGCACTGTTGCAGCAAGTAGAGCAAACTGGTGTTTGCTCGATGATAGAGTCTATGAAAATCTTTGCATGTCTGTAGACACCAACATCACTGCAAGACACTTGACCTATGATATGCACTATATCATTGGTGGCACTGGAGCAGATTCAAATGATATTGCTAACTCCAAGATCCATGATGCCTGGATCGCTCTCCAGAATCTCTATCAAGCATCAGAGATATAAGCACAGTTCAGCCTTCAAACTGACCTCAACAATGTCAAGATCAGAACAGACAGTGTTGAACAATTCACAAAGAACATGAACCATGTTTGAACTCTCTTCAATAAGCTTGAGCTAGCAGGAGACAATCAAGCTGAATCTGCTCAAGCCATGCATGCATGATTCAACTACCAAAACATCTCAATCACCTCGTGTCAAACTTGACACAATCTACCAACATTGGAAATCTAATCCAAGATCATGTCCATAATGCTGTCCTTGCAGAGATTAATCTCAAAAAAGCACAAGGAACACAAGGTCCTTCAAAAGGACATGCCAAGGCTGTTGCAGAAGCACCCAATGCAACTGCAAATAGAATTTCAAACCATGGCACAAATCTCACCACAAAGCTCCAGCAAGCACACCCAAGGTAAAGGAGGGCAACAAGCCCAAAGGAAAGGATTTAGACCTGGTGCCTCTCAACATAAAGAGAAGAAGCAATAGAGGCACTTCAGTTATCAAAACTGAAAGAAAAAGACTGGAAAAGGATGAGGATCTGGTGCAAAGATGGTAGAAGGTTTTGTTGGGATGGTAGAAGAAGTTGAGATTATAGACTGTCCTAATCCTCTCAGAACCTCCCTCAATGGTGAACAGGATGAAGACACCAGAATGAACATGGCTGGTGCACCACCTCAAGTACGAAATGCTCCATACACAGCACCACCCACATGCATTCAACTGGCAGCATCCTTCAATCCATCAATTGTCTCACTTCCAGAAGAGCCTATGCTCATCAGTAGGCCCTTTCTTATCCTGAAGTGTGCTCTCTCATTCTAACCCACTTAATCATGGAGACAACCTGCTGGAAGGCAGAGACCCTTCTAATCAAGCTGAAGGAGGAGGACAAATACCTCTAGTATGCAACAGGAGAAAAGATAAAAAAGGAAAAAGGAAAAAGGAAAAAGGAAGCAGGTTCTATTTCAAGAAGGTTTAACAGAGTAAATAGAAAATGTAACATGGAAAGATCAGTCTTATTGGTATGCAGATCATCATAAACTCTATGGTTCTTTTGGCTATGGTTATTACCATCCAAACCAGGGTACCCCTGGGTATTACCTGAGGAACAATCATTATGATCTAGACATGGGAGATCCAACAGATTACAATGTAAACCTTGGAGAGCAATCAACTTATGGTGACTGTTATACTGTGAGAAACAAGAACATGG
>JBBPTO010001439.1:0-15733 GCA_038094155.1 Pulveroboletus cf. aberrans
GTATGCCTAGAAGGATTGAGGCAGTGATCAAGGCAAAAGGAGGCTATACCAAGTACTAAATACCCCCCTAATAATAAAGATGCAAAACTGTTGCAATGGTATTGTTGATTTAATATGGTCATATCTTTACAGCCTGTGGGTCAAATCACATGACCCAGAGGCCCGTTTGTAGCTAGGAGTTTGTACTTTGTTTGGTCCCACCAAAGCTAAGCGGAATTCCCACGGAATATTGCAGGGCACTTCATGCACTGAGTTGAAGTCAAACATTGCAATGTTTTTGGAGGTCACTGTATGGTGTACTGGATGCTATGTACCAGTGTAGGAAAGTGGAGTTCTCTATAGTGATATACAGAGTTTTCCTGTGGTCTGATATCCCCTATTCAGCACTCCTGCCAAACCTGAGACTGTCCTGCTGCCATTTGTTCCAATCTGTGTCAAACTAGCTGAAGTCCAAAGGTCAGTTTCAAATTCAATGTCTGGACCTTCCCTACAGTGATATCCAGAGTTTTCCTGCAGTCCGATAGCCCCTATCCAGTACTCCTGCCAAACCCAAGACTGTCCCACTGCCATTTGTCCCAATTCAAGTCAAACTAGTTGAAGTTCAAAGGTCAGTTTCAAACCTGATGTCTGGACCTGAGTTTCTGTACACTGGACCTGGTGTTTCCATGCCTTGAAATCCATTCCTATGCTTCAGGTTTGATCAAGTTTTTGTCCTTTTCATGTTTCCTTTACTACACTTCATTCAGATATGCCTGGATTAGACTTTTTTACCTAGGACTTTGTTTCTAGACAGTGTGCAAGTTACCATCACCATTTCTAAGCCTCTAAGTCCGGTTTCCTAAGCCTTTTCCTACCTTTCCCTTCAAGTTTCCCTCAAGTCCTGCAATCAAAGTTGGTTTTCTAGCTCTACTGGATAGAGGAAAGCCAGACTCAAGTTTTCCAGTGTCCTGTGAACATTTAGTGAGCCTTTCCTATAGTTCTCTTCCCTTTCTTTGCAATCCCCTTGGGTCAAGATATACACTCACACCCCTATTTCTTGCATAGGACTACACTCCAGAGTCCTTTTGCTGTTTTACACCAGACACTCTGTATTGTGATCCAGTCATTGGATTCACATTGGATGCTCCCTTCTTTTTCCTTCTTTATGTTTATTTAGAGTCTCAGGTGTGCCCAGACCATAAAATTTGTGTTTTGCACACAGTGCAGGACAATTAATCAATCATCTGTCACTCAGTTCAAGTCTGAGTCTTCTGTCTTTGTTGATCCAGTTGTATCTGGATCTCTTCTTTTCCTTTCTTGATCCTAGAAGAATCAAGTCCTGTGCTTGTCAGCTATGTCTGAAGCATTAGGAGCTCTTCTAGATTGTCTACCAAAGAGTCCTGTGAGCCCTGCAGTTGCATTCCCTTGATTATCTACCTGCAATTCTCTTAGGATGAACCAATCATTCCTTCACTTTCTTTCTTTGTGTTACTGACCTGCTAGTTTCCTATTCAGAGATCTATAGCAGTCCAGGTCAGTCAACTCCTCTTCATCTGGAGCCCACCATGAGAGGCATTCAGATGAGCTTCAAGGGAGCTTCAGGCACATCTGACCCCCAAATTTTTTCTCTCAACCTAGTAACTGATTACTGACAGCTTCAATACATTCAACTTTTACAACATTCAATCTGCTGTCAGTTTAACCACTTGACTCCGGTCCAACCACACCAGATGTCATTCCTGTCATCTGGTACTTTTCCCTTTGCATTTCAGGCTCTTCATACCTTTATTTCACCCTTTCCATCATCTGTCACTGATTAACCTTTGATCATTCCTTCTGGCTACCATTTCTGCTTTGTTTCCTTGCCTACATTCTATCTGCCCTCATCTGATCCAGTCCAGTATCCTTGATCCGGATCTGGTTTCATTATATTCAACCTTTTTGTCACAGATTGCCCTTGCACAGTACACCAACTGCACCTTCATTTAACAGGCTACCCATTACACTTTTACACTTTCCTGAAGATATTGATGATTTTTGCATGCAGAAAGGTCTTAGTGACCAACAGAGGATCAAGTGTGCACTATAATACATGCCCCTTGATGAGGCAGAGCTTTGGGAGATCCTTCCTGAGGTGAATAGTGCTACATCAGACTGATCTGTGTCCATAGCAGCCATCATTCTGATTTATTCTGGTTGTGAATCTGATAGTCATTATTTCAAAGATGATTTGCTGACCTTTGTAGATGCATCCCAATTGAGGCCACTCTGAGGTCTCAATGACCTTGGATTATATCATTGCCAATTCTTAAAGATGTTGTCACCACTAATCTCACTTCATAGGATATCCCAAGCAGACTGCGAATGCCTCTTTGAGAGAAGGCTACCACTCAAGGTCTGTGACCCAGTCTATGATCAGTTGGCTATCATCTGGTCCAACATCCACCCTGATGGTTTGTATCCAGTAGTGGACATGTTGGCTGCTGCCACCCCTATACTTTCTTTTTGTGCACCTTGTTCTGAGCCTGTTGTGGCTCATTCTTTACTCATTTATACCCCATCATTGCAGGCACTCAGGCCTGCATTTGTCTCATTCATCAATCTGGATCATGCAGGTTCAGACTGCATTCATATTACCTTGTTTGTTTCATCCACCACTCAGGATCTCATAGGTCCTGAGTTCATTCCTATTACTTCATCACCATCTTTTACATCATGTTCACCTTCTGCTGCACCCCTTGACAATGATGCTTTCTTGGCTGTCAATTCTTCAATTTTCACCAAAGCTTCTTCCTTCAAATTACTGTCTCCTTCTTCATCTGCCCTATGACAGACCTTCCATTGATCTTCCCCCAGCTCTGCCCATTCACATCTCAGTTCTCCCATTGAACCGAGCATCTGTGCTCTCATTCTGTCATCCAGTTGTTGTCCATGATGTTCCAGATTCTCCTCATCTGTATCAAGTTGTTTTCTCTTTTTCCTTTTCCTCTCTCCTGTGGCATGATGCCCAGGAGGTCATCAATAAAACTCCCTTGCAGAAGGGAAAGGACTTAACAGTCCTTCCATTTACTAGTGATCTACTCACAGATCTGGATCTCCTCAGCTGGATAGGGATTTGATCATTTCTTTTTGCAGTTTCTGGTCATGAAAACAGTTATTCAGTAGGCATAGAGGAAGAAAGAAATTTTGATAAAGAAGACCTTTATCCATCATTCAATAAATCAATCAACTTCATCCCATCCCTGTCCATCTCCAATCTGCTGCCATTTGTCAAGATCCTATTCCATCATACTGACCATCCTCCATTCATCCATCTCAGTCAATAATACTATTGTATTTATTTCTACCCTGAGTTTAGTCCAGTGATCTCTCCTTCATATCAGTTTTCAATCCAGTGATATCTCTCATATCAAAAAGAAAAAACTGCATTCTTACAATACTAAAACACACAAAAATATCAGCAGACTACACAAAAACAACAAAAATACGAAAATAATGGTCTCTTACTATAGCAAATATCATCTCATTTCACTCTAAAGTCCTCCTTGATTCTCACTCTAAGTAGCTAATTTCTTTCTAATGCACACATCACTCAAAAGTGTTTGTTTGCTGCTTCAATATGGACTCAATCTGGTATGGACACTTACCATCCAGTCCACTCACCATCTGGTTCATCTGTGTAGGCATAGAAGTAAAAGTTGATCAACAAAGACAAGTTGAGCAAACACTTGCAATCCAGTGTCATTCAAACTCATTTTGGATCCATTTCACTATACTTTTACTTACATTTCATTCCCTCTCTTACTTAGGGACTGGATCAGATTGACACATGAACATGGACACTCACATTCAGACACTTGATGCAACTATCTACAGGAGAAAGAAAAAAAAATCTATTCTACACTAAAAACAACCCAGCTCCTCTGCCATCCACTGGATATCCCACAGCTCTTTCAGCTGATTGGCAATATTGGCCCCCATCTCCCCCACTTTCACCTTTATCTCCTTCATCTGTGCCTGCAAGCCCAGCAGGCACACTGTAAAACAGCAAAAGGACTCTGGAGTGTAGTCCTATGCAAGAAATAGGGGTGCAAGTGTGTATCTCAACCCAAGGGGATTGCAAAGAAAGGGAAGAGGACTATAGAAAAGGCTCACTAATCATCCACAGGACACTGAAAAACTAGAGTCTGGCTTTCCCCCATTCAGTAGAGCTAGAAAACCAACTTTATTGGCAGGACTTGAGGGGAACTTGAAGGGAAAAGTAGGAAAAGGCTTAGAAAACCGGACTTAGAGGCTTAGAAATGGTGGTGGTAACTTGCACACTCTCAGAACTAATTCCTAGATACAAAAGTCTAATCTGGAAATACCTGAACAAAGTACAGTAAAGAAAACATGAAAAGAACAAAAACTTGACTGAACCCAGAGTACAGGAATGGGTTTCAAGGTGCAGGACTACCAAGTCTGGTGTGTGGGAACTCAGGTCTGAATATCAGATTCAGAACTAACCTTTGGACTTCAACTGGCTTGACTTGGGTTGGAACAAATGGCAGCAAAATGGTCTCAGGATTGGTAGGAGCACAGGATAGGGGCTATCAGATCACAGGCAAACTCCAGATATCACTGTAGAAAACTCTGGTTTTCATGAATGTTTTACAGGCTGGGCACAGGTGGTAGCTGTGATGGCAGTCCATTTTACACACATGACCAGCCCTGCTCCCACTCCAATGCCAGTGATCAAAATTTCCAGCAAATACTGGATCACATGTGTGTGTGTGTGGGAAAGGGGACAGATGGATGAAGCAGATGTGAGAGGATGGCTTCGATTGTGGGGCACACAGGGACTTGGATGATGAGGGACGGCTGCTGGGGCATGCAAGGACTTGGAGGGAGGGAGGGAAAGAACAGGAGACAATGTACTATTACTAGCACTACAGAGCAATTTGGATCACAATGGCACCAGTGTGGCATGTGAGAAGAACATGGTATGGTGACAATGATGAGGTAGTGCTGCATGATGACAAGGGAGAATAAAAGAAGAACAATGCAAGGAGGCATGAAACGTCCCAGGATTCTGAAAGAAGTGTGAATGTAGTTGAATCATGAAATGATAATGCCAATATGCCAGTGTGGAGGGCCTCAGATACATTCAACCAGTCAATGGAAAGATTGGCATTGGGGGTGCAGGACTGATGGAAATGGACATCATGACAAGGCTGGCTGTGACAGCTCTGAGTCAATGATTGAACAGCTCCCAGTGAGTTGGATGTGCTCATTTGGCTTGCTGTTCTTGCTTGTGCAACCCACTATCTCACCCCACTGGAGTCACCACTTTTGAATCTTGATCTTGTTGAACAGGGACTTGAACTGACCTGCTAGTTTCCTATCCGGAGACCTATAGCAGTCTAGGTCATTCAACATCTCTTCATCAAGTGTGAGGAGGATGAGGAGGACAAGGAGGATGACAATGGATAAATGTTCCACTTTAATCAGATGGGGATCTAATGGGTTGAAAAAGGTGTTTATAATTTTGGAGGGTACAAATTTTGTAGTCAGGGCATTTCCCTTGACTTTGACTGACAGCTAGTCTAGCCATGACATAAAGCACCTGTAAGTAAAGATAGTGTCCATTGTCCCATTATCAGCAGAGATAGATCACTGACAATAAAAAAAAGAAAATATAACCACCACTGCACTGTATCCAGTTATATGGACAGGTGAAGGACAGCACATGCTTTAAAGAAAAGAGAAGAAACTGGACCCGGATGGATCAGATACATATGATAGTGGGTGGACTGGAACCAGATCGATGATGGATGGGACATGGATGATATGCAGCTTGAATGCATGCTTGAGAGAGACTGTAAACAATCTAGGAAAAGTCAACCAGATGTGGATAGACTGGATACAAACCTAAGGAGTGATGGCTCCTTACAATGCATCAGAGGAACTTGGAGATAGATAGGAGGAGTGATCTAAGATGATATTCAGGCTAAAGTATCTACATGCAGAATCAAAGTATATATAGTTGGAGGAAAGTTGAAGGCTATGTAGGCATAGTAAGTTGGATATCTGAGTGCTGGAGCTGTGCTACACAGCATCAGATAGAACAGAGAGGCAAGATTAAACTAAACAGAGAACAAGGAACATACATAAGAGAATCTAAGACAAGTCTAGAGAAACAGAGTTGCATAATAACAGAGAGTGTGCTGGAGGTATGAGAAGAGTTGTATCAGAGTCCAAAGTTAAGTCAAATGAACAGGATATAACACTATAGTTGTACTGATGGCTAGTAGTACTGAATACCTTTGCCCACTCTATAGGTGAATATAGTAGTTGTGATTGCTCTCTTGGGCATCTGGCTAAGTACTGGGTATCTCTGCCCACTCTATAGATCTTGACAGGTTATAAGCCCTGCTAGTGCACACTAGCAAACTCACTGTCAACACACAACTCCAATCTCACTCACAGAATACCATTGCCACCCTGATGCATCCAGGTCCATCTCTGATGTCTGAGTCAAACTCCAGAAATGTCACTACCTGTTCTCTACTCACAGGTCCTGCAAACTTCCAAATATAAAAGCTTCATATCATCTTCAAGCTCCAGCATGAGAAGGTCCTTGGAGTAATTATTGGGAATGATGTATGTCCCACTGCATCTCCTTCTCTGGCTCTCAGTGCCAGCTTCACCAGCAGAAAAGGATTCACCACTCTGACCATCTCCAGAGTCATCTCCTCTGCTGAAGACATCTGAAAATGGATGGAATGCAATGAAAAGGTGTAAGGTATTATTCAGGACCACATCTGTGATGCACTCCTGATCAAGACTGTTCACCATGTCAAAATATACCTCCTCCAATCTCCAGCCTCCTCCAAGGCTCATCATCACAACTCTGAGGTTGATGCACGCCAATGCTGCCATCTCTGCTCTGAAACATCTCAGAGTTGATGTTTTCACTTGGTAAGGTCCTCGTCTCCTTTCAGACCTTATATTTCCTATTTTGGACATTATATCGGAGTTACATCGGAATTCATACGCTCAATCTCTGTCACTATTTTAGTCCATTTTTCTCATCTCACTCCCTCAGTTGTCCTACCATCTGTGTGTCAACTGAGGTGAGTTTCTAGTTACATTTACTACTTCTGTCACTTATGTCTGTAGTCTGGGCCTTCCTGCCCCTTCATAGCACACAGATTCTGACACACCACACCACAGCCAAGACACTCTTCAACCACCTCATCACACTCCATAAAACTTTGAATCTTACCTTCACATTTTATTCCTTCTGACAACTCCTTTCCTTTGAATTGGATGACAAGTCTGATATCTTCAACCACATTGCCTCCCTCTGAATGCTTGAGTCCTGCATCAGTGCAATGAAAATGAGCATGAATAGTAAAATGCTCACCTTTGTCTTGCTAAACTCACTTTCATACACTCCAAAGTGGAATGCCTTCACCTCCTCTGTCATTAACTCCACAGAGAAAGCCAAACTGACCTTCAACACTGTCAAGGCCCACATTCTCTCTGAGGATGCTTGACTCTGACTCCACTCACATCACTGAAATGGAGCAGCAGAAAAGGTCAAAAGGAAAGTGGTGTGAGTACTACAAGATGGATAGCCACAACACTATGATTTGTAGACAACAGGAGCAATGGCCAGAGGAACTGAAGGAGAAATACAAAGAAAAGGCAAATAAAGTGGGGGAAACACTGGAGCCTGGAGATCCAGGATGGACAAACTCAGATAGTGAACATGTAGACCACACCTTATACAAACATATTCAAGCCTATGCCACATCCAAAAAGCAAATGACAGGAACTCCAATCATCATAGACTCTGAAGCCACCTGACACATGGTTCCATATTAGAGGTGGCTCCATACCTACTCCACACTCACCCCTCTGCAAAAAATCAAATTCAGTGATGATCCCACAATAAACACCATCAGAATCAGAACAATGGCTCTATGAAGCCATGTGAAAGGACAACACTATGAAACAACACTGAGTGACATTCTACACATTCCAGAGTTCACACTTTCTCTCATCTTCATATCAAAGTTGGCAAAAGTGGGAATAACCATGGTCTTTCCAGTGAACTCCACTTCCTGCTCCATATAAAAGAATTCTAACACAATTCTCATTGAATCCTATGCCAATGGCTTGTATCACATGGATGCAACTCCAAAAATTAATCCAGAACTGAGCCTTATCACTGTTGACATAAACCTCCTCCACCATCACCTAGGCCACATTGCAATCTCCCACATACAAAGCATAGTCCAATGGAGGCAACTCTAAGCCATCAATAGAACCTCCAGATCTCCAGAGTTTTGTGAGTTATGCACTGTTGAAAAGATGAAATTTTTACCTTTCAAACCCTGGTCCAAGCTACATGCTATAAAACCTCCGGAAATTGTTCACTTCAATGTCAGAGGACCAATGTCTTCACCTTCTCAAGAAGGCCATTGATACTGGCTCCTCATCATTGATGACTTCTCCCAGTTTTCTTGGATATACTTTCTAAAATGGAAGAATGATGTCTGAAGCATCTACAAGCAATGGAAATCTAATGTAAAGGCCTTCTTTCACATGAAAATAGGCTTGGAGTATTTCTCTGAACCACACTTCCATTTCTTCAGGAGTAACAGGGGCAGCAAATACACAAACATGAGATTTAAGAACATACTCTGAAATGATAAAATACTCCTCAAAACCTCCACTCCATACACTCCTGAACAAAATGGCCTAGCTGAGTGAATAAATGAAATGCTCTCCCTTCTCATGAACTCCACACTAAAAGACTCCAAATTTATGAAGTCCTTCTGGACTGAAGCTATGTCCACCACCACATACATTACAGCTTGGAGCCCAACCTCTACACTCAAAGACAACACTCCCTTTCATAAATTGTACAACTGGAGTGCCAACCCCTTCATGTTCCAACCCTTCAAATGCCTTGCCTATGCTCTCATTCAAAAAGAGCAATGGGAAGGAAAATTTAGGCCACATAGATGAAAATGCATCCTCCTCAAATACACTCACAGACAATAGGCCTACAAACTGTTGAATTTGGAATGAAGAACCATCATCTCCAGTCAACATGTCATGTTCAATGAGACCAAAACCATCTCAGACTCAGAGGCTCCCCCTTGGAAATGCACATCTGGGGGTCAGTGGGAGGGCCTCACCTCCACAACTTCTACACTGAGCAACAAAACTGTCCCAATATTGGACATATTTTGATTGTTGAGTGAATATCTGGTGATCTGTTGATCCTAGACTATTAATCCCAGGTACCATTAGAAATCCCTAATCAAGGGCTATCCAATTATTTATTTATTAGGTAATTCCGGATATATCAGGAGATATGATCAAATTAATCACAGGTACTCATTGGGACAGTTTTGTTGCTGACTTCTAAAGATATAAAAATTGAATATTCTAGTGGGATATTACATATGCACTAGATTATGTGATCCATATGAACTTCAACATGACCCAAACAAATATAAATACCACTCCTTTCTTCACATCCACCACCATGAAATTCCTCTCTGTTGATCAAATCAACCAAATCATTGCTTTTTTGAGAATGGGTCAATCCACTTGTCAAATCTCTGCTTCTACTGGCTTTAGCAAGTCTACCGAGAATAGCTGAAAATCATTGTCCAAACCTACCAAAGTCCTCTGGAGGTTGTCCATCCATCATTTCTCCTACTGATATGTGACATGCTATTTGTCTCATTGGAATTGGAAAGACTGAAAATGCTGTTCAGGTGACTCAAACTCTTCAGGAAATCAAGAACCATCCTATCTCCTCCCAGACCATCTGTCGTCACCTTAGAAAAACAGGAATGAAGGCTGTGGTAAAGGAGAAATGTCCTTTTCTCTCTAAGTGTCATAGGCAAGCAAGATTAGACTTTGCTTTGAGCCATCAGCACTGAACTACTGAGGACTGGAAGTGAGTTATATGGTCAGATGTGACCAAAATCAATTGCATTGGGTTAGATGGCAAGAGATGGGCATGAAAAAAGGCAGGAGAGCAGTTGAGTGATAGATTGGTGCAAAAAAACAGTAAAGTTTGAAGGGGAATCATTGATGGTATGAGGTTGTATGACTTGGAAAGGAATTGGAATTGCTTGCAGGATTGATGGCAAGATGGATGCTGAACTTTATGTGCAGATTTTGGAGGATGAGTTTCAACAAACTCTCCAATATTATGGATTTTCCCCAGATGATATTATCTTTCAACAAGATAATGACTCCAAGCATACTAGCAGAAGAGCCAAGAAGTGGTTTGCTGACCATGAATATGAGGTTATGATATGGCCAGCTCAGTCTCCAGACCTCAACCCTATAGAACATCTATGGTTTCTTCTCAAAAGAGAGCTGGCTGAGTATTTAGAACCACCTGCAGGAATGATAGAGTTTTGGGAGAGAGTGCAAGCAGAATGGGAGAAGATTGGAATGGAGCAGTGTCAATCATTGATTGAGAGTATGCCCAGGAGGATTCAGGATGTCATCAAAGCCAAAGGAGGATACACTACATACTAGTTTCTGATACCCTTGATATCAGCAACAACACTGTCCCAATAAGTACCTGTGATTAATTTGATTGTATCTCCTGATATATCCGAGATTACCTAATATATATATATATATTTGAATAGCCCTTGATTAGGGCTTTCTAATAGTACCTGGGGTTAATAGTCTAGAATCAACAGATCACCAGATATTTACTCAACAATCAAAATATGTCCAACATTGGGACAGTTTTATTGCTCCGTTTATTCATTGCTATGAAACAGACTCCAAACCTGACAAGAACTCTAATGACATACTGCCTTCAAAAGCAGTGGGAGCACCCTCCCCACTGGAGATAATGGTTGCTGACCTAATGGAGCAACTCAGCCACCTCCATTTACAATCTTCAACTTTCATTTCAGGCCTCTCACAGGATCCAACTTCAACACCTCCACCTGCAGAAGTCATTGCTGAAGTTCATAGAAGTAACTGCATATTTCAACCAGAAAATAAAAATCATATCTACCTACAAACACTAGAAGAAGAAACACTATGAAAACTAATGACAAAATGAATGGAGAACAACACAGAGAAAACTGAAGTGAAAGACATCTTATCAGAGTTTGAGACAGAGGCCAACTCCTCCAGTGATACTTTAAAGATTTCAGTGACCTTCTACAGCATGGAAGAACTTCACAACCAAATTTTCATCAGAGCAGCCTGTGCATCAACCAGAAAGAACCTTCCAAAAACCATCAAGGAGGCATATGCATGTCCAAATGCCAACTTATAGAGATCTGCCATAGAGAAAGAACTTCAAAGTCTAAATGTAAACCATGTATATTAAATAGTACCAATTCTGACCAGAGTAAAACCTGTCATCTCAAAATCCATGTTTCATATAAAATACAATGAGAATGAAAAGGTCAACTGTTACAAGGCCAGAATCATCACATACAGTTTCACTCAAAAAGAAGGGGTCAATTACCAGGAGGTATTTGCTCCAGTCACTAACCTAGACTCCATGCAGATCATTGTCTCCCTTGCTATGAAACACAATTTGGAGTTAGATCAAATGGACATCTTCATAGCATATCTAAATGAAGAACTAGATGAAGAACTTTACCTCTCAGCTCTGGAGGGCATTTCAATCCAACCAGGTTACTTCTGGTGACTCTGAAGGTCCCTGTATGGACTAAAACAAGCCAGACAAACATGGAACAAAACACTAGACAAGAAAATCAAAAGGCTCAGATTCACTCACTTAGATGCAGAAACATGTTTATATGTTCTCCAAAAGGATGGACAGGTGTGTTTTCTGGTCATATATGTCAATGACATTCTCCTTGCAGTGAGCACTCAGGCCTTCATGAACTCTGTAAAGCAAACTCCCTGCTCTGCATTCAAAATGCATGATCTCAGAGAGGCAAAGTTCATCCTGGGGTTGGAGATCAAACAAAAACACAAGCTTCAAACCATTGCCTTGTTCCAATTTCAGTACTTCCAAATTGTCTTACAATGCTCCAGTATGGCAGACTCCAAACCTGTTTTGACTCTGTTGGCCCACAATCTTTATCTCTTCACCAACAATCCTAAGGACAACACTGTAATCATGAAAATGGCCATCAGAGGGAAAATGATCTTATATCTGACCATCATAGGCTCTCTAATGTATCTCATGCTCAGAACATACCTGGACCTGGCATACATGGTTGAAACACTTAGCTGTTTCAATGCAGCACCAAAAAGATGTCATTGGGAAGCAGACAAATGTGTACTTCAATACATCCAGGGAACACCAGAGATAGAACTCCACTACAATGGAAATGAAATCCTTATGTACCTGAACTTCTACAGGTACTCTGATGCAGGATGGTCACAAGATCCAGACAACTCCTGTTTCATCTTCAGATATCTCTTTATGAGCAATAGGGGGGGCTATCTCCTGGTTAAGAAAACAACAAAGCATGGTGTCACTGTCCACTATGAAATCAGAGTACATCAGGCTCAGCAACACCAGGCAACATCTTGCCTGGCTCTACACCTTTTTTGAGGAGATCAAACATCCACAACTTTGACCTACAACTCTTCACTGTAATAACCAATCTGCTATTATTCTTTTCTGATATTTACAATTCTGCACCTGGACCAAACACATTCAATGAAAATATCACTTCATTCAGGATGACCTAGTTGGAAAAGGAGAAGTGGTGGTCTGATACATCTCCACTGGAGACATGGTCATGAACATTCTCACAAAGCCACTTACTCAAGAGAAACACTGGAAGTTCTTTCAAGCCATGGGACTTCATATGCACATGAGTGATGTTAAGATCTATAGAGTGGGCAAAGGTATCCAGTACTCAGCCAGATGCCCAGGAGAGCAATCACAACTGAGGTGAGTTGAAGAGAACAAAGGAATTAAGTAGTGAAATGATATGTGCACATCTAACTCCAGAAAACTCTGGTTCAGAGTTAAGCAAAGTGTATTTGGAATAGCTTGAGATAAGAAAGGAATGGTTTAAAAGAAAAGAAATAAGTCATATAACTTATTTCTTTTCTTTTAAACCATTCATTTCCTATCTTAAGCCATTTCAAATATACTTTGTTTACCCTTGCTTAACTCCAGACCAGAGTTAGACAGAGTTAGACATGCACATATCACTTTACTACTTAATTCCTTTGTTCTCTTCAACTCACCTCAGTTTTGATTGCTCTCTTGGGTGTCTGGCTGAGGTAAGACTCTTTCCACCTATTTATCTATAGTTGTACTGATGACTAGTAGTACTGGATACCTTTGCCCACTCTACAGGTGAATATAGTAGTTGTGATTGCTCTCTTGGGCATCCGGCTGAGTACTGGGTACCTTTGTCCACTCTATAGATCTTGACAATCCTGAGGTTTTTTGCTGTTTTACACCAAGACCCATAGTTCCATACTCAAACCAAACACATCCAACAAAAATATCACTTTATCTGAGATAGTGTAGTTGAAAAATGGAAGGCAGCAGTTTGATACATCCCTATCAAAGATATGGTGCAGACATCCTCACAAAACCTCTTGCCCAAGAAGAACATTGGAAATTGGTTCAAGCTATAAGACTGCATATGCACACAAGTGGGAGTGTCAAAGTATAACTTTGCTGTAACTTCAGTAAAACTCCAAAGGAGCTCTGACATCCTTTCAGGCATCCTATGCTGTATTCACTTCAGAGTTGCACTTTAATCATTTTAGGTTTCTGCCTTAACATATTGTATGATTTGTTTTCTTTACCTGAGCTATTCCTTTCTCATCTTGAACCATTTCTAATACATATCAGTTATCCTCACTTAACTCTGGACTGGAGTTTTCCAGTGTTAGACACACATATCAGTTCACTATTTAATCTCTCACCTCTCTCTGATTCATCTAAGTTGTGATTGCTCACTTGGGCATCTGGCTGAGGTGAGACTTACTTTACACATTTATCTATAGTTGTACTAACAGTATGTAGTATTGTGCATCTTTGCCCTCACTATAGATTTTGATAGTTACCATATTTCTAACAGGAGGGTACAAGAGTACTCCTGTTGCACAGGGCAGAGAAGAGAGAGGTGAGCCAAGAATACTCACTGAAACAGAAATTAAAGTTCTTATAACAAAGTTTGAATCAGTCAAGATTGATGAGATCAACCCTTGTGAGCTTCTTAGAAGCTTGATCTCAAGGGGAAATGAATCTCATTATTAATTACATCACAGCACCTATCACCTTTAAATACATCCAGGAACCTGTGTACTTGTATGTGATGTAGATAGAACAAGGTCAATAATGTCAGAATGACATCAGAGGATTTGTCAAACCACTCCACATATTTGAAATAAGTGAGTTTAAGTCTGGGTCAATCCAATATAGCAGTTGTGGAGCTAGAAAAGCTTCAGACTGATGACATCATAGCTGAGTCATAAAGACTGCATCTAGATCATCATGTGGTCAATTCTTGTGAAGTATAATTAAGTTACACTTTGATTAGGTTTGATTTATGCATGAGTCAAGCCTAGTACTCAACCTATGTCTTTAGTAACATAAATAGTGTATTTCCACTACAGTCTGCCCATATTAACAGAGCACAAGATCTAGTATTCAATTCACAGAATCTCAACAATTCCCTGCCCATTAAAAACTCAGTCAAATTCAGATATAACTCTGCCTTCATTGCAATATTAAGCCTACAGATGATCAAAATTTCATGCAGGTTGATGATGCTGCATACTCATTGCTGGCTGGATGCAAAGCACAAATTCTGTGGAATGGCAACTCAAAAAGCTTCATGCAATATATTTACTCTCAGCAGTCATACTGATCTAGATCTTGGATCTCCAGTTGTCTATAATGCATTCAATAATGCCACCGTCAAATATATACATAACTTCTCTGAAGTCCTCTGTGTTGAAACTTGATATTCACTTTCTGCTCTTTTATTGCATAACCAAGGTTCTAGATCATAATCACATGATCATCAGTCATTTCCACTCTTATATTGTTTCATCATTCACTATAGAAATGAGTGTCAAAATGTACCTCCTCCAACCTCTGGCCTTCTCCGAGGCTCATTGTCACAACTCTAAGGTCAATGCATGCCAATGCCACCATCTCTGCTCCAGAGCATCTTGGAGTTGGTGTTTTTACTTGGTAAGGTCCTCTTCTCCTTTCAGACCTTATATTTTCTATTTTGGACATCATATCGGAGTCACATCGGAGTTCATATGCTCAATCTCCATTACTATTTTAATCCATTCTTCTCATCTCACTCCCTCAGTTGTCCTACCATCTGTGTATCAACTGAGGTGAGTTTCTAGCTACATTTACTACTTTTGTCACTTATGTCTGTAGTCTGGGCCTTCTTGCCCCTCCATAGGTGAATATCAGTTGTCCTACCATCTGTGTGTCAACTGAGTCTGGGCCTTCTTGCCCCTCCATAGTCCACAGATTCTGACAATTTAACCTTCCTCTTGATACAGGAACTTATAGTGCTGATCAATCAGCTTATTGATTTCTATGCTGTATTACAAATGCTCACATGATTTCTTCGTTCACTCTTCATGTCATATAGATCTTCATCATGGAAAGGGCTTCTCTCATAAACCCCATTTTCATCTTGACCAGTTATGTTTATGTTTCACTCTAACATGTGGATTTCTTCTGCTGTACCATGCTTCTGTCACATGTCTTCTCAATTAGAAAACT